>NDFZ01003795.1:0-10975 GCA_002192655.3 Mamestra configurata
CTTACCACTTAGGGGTATGAAATATAGTTTACGTCCTATTCTCAGACCTACTGAATATACACAACATTTCATAAGAATCGGTCAAGCCGTTTCGGAGGAGTTTTGTTACGAACACTGACACGATAATTTTATACATTATAGTAGGCGCCAGATAAATGTGGAATAAAGTATATTGACCTTTCCCTAATAACTGTTCATAGGTACCTGAACAATTAAATATGAATCGTTTTTCATTATTAGACAATGTTAAGGATCACGAGAGATGATGATTCGGGACAGCTTTGTGTCATTAATTCCGTTTTTCAAATTAAAAATGACAATAATTGTAGGTGGGTCAATGACCGTTATTCCACGATTATCTGGCACCTACTATAGAAGATAGGCTTAGATTTGTAGGTAGTAAGTACATAAATAGGTAGGTACCTACTCACTGACATCTCGTAGTGGAGTGACACCCACCACAAGTTTTCAGAATAAAACCCAAAGCGATTCTAGGTGTTGGAGCATCAATAGACGTCGAAAACTAAAGAAAACGTCTGTGTATTGTAGGAAAATTTCCTTTTTTTGTCAGAGCCATTGAGATAAAAAAATACTATTTATAATAATTATGTCTATGGTCAAAGCGCAACTTTGTCAACCTTTTGTCAAATATTGTTTCACACTTTTATAGTTTCCAAACAAACAGTAAAACCGATAAATCGTGGAATTTACTATGTGACTATCGTATGGAGGCCCTGACAGTCTTAGCTGAGTGTGAAGACGGCAGTTGTTGCTGCATCCCCCATAGGAGCATGATCGCTCTCATTTCTATAATCAGTTTGGTTCGTAAAGATCTTCAATAGGTATTCAGAAAGAATTCACTTGTGTCGTCCCACTGCAGGGCAGCAGGATCTCTCCCTTTGATTCACTCATGTGGGCCAGTATTTTCGCCTAAGATTAGGAGAAATTATCTACGAATCGAACATAGGAAAGCTACATAGGCATTATAAGCCCACTGAGCAACGAATAACACGTGATATAGGTAGGTAACTAAGTACATTTCTTATTTAATTAGAACTTGATTAAGACACGCCTAGAGTCTTCACGTTTTTGTTTCAATATATGTGAAAAATAAAACATGGTCAGCCACCTTCGAATCTGCGATATTTGGAGAACCGTGAATGCTCTTACGAGTCTCCAGTGATTATAAGCCCTGGCTGAAGGCTTTAATATTATATTAAGGCCACCACAGGCAAGCCCGGTTAAGTCGTCAACCTTTTAGGTTAAACTGCGAGAAGCCACTCATAAATAAAGTCTCCAGGGGATCTTGTTACGTATTGCAGGTAATTCAACAAATGTCTCGTATTTCACAGGTATCATGTATCCTGGACATGATAACAAGTAGCGGACCGAATCACCACTGTCCTGAAAACTGGAAGCTGATATGCACACAAGTGGAGTGCGCGAAACAGCTCCTCATCGCACTGTTTCAGATGGCAAACCTTCTGTTACTTCTCGCTTCTATTGTTGTAAGTACCTTAACGTCTGAAAAACTATTATTTTTAACTAGGTTTTGCCCACGACTTCGTCTGCGTGGATTACTTACTTTGGGCACACATTTTTATTTCAAAGATTCATGGTTTTATCTTAAAAAAATACGGACTCCCATGCAAGTTTTTGACCCCTTCAGGCCCTTTTCTCGCGACAAAAGGTATGCCTATGTCCTTCTCCAAGGTCTAAACTATCTCTGTACCAAAATTTCATCTAAAGCGGGTCAGCAGTTTAAGCGTGAAGAGGCAACAGACAGACAGACACACTTTCGCATTTACAATATTAGATAGCTCTGGCACTGGTTCGTAGGTTAGGTACACCTGCTTTCTATAGAGTTACATCGAGTTTCTGGGTGCAATTGCATTTGACAAAGTACCAAAGATGTCCAGTCTCCGGAATATACAAGCTGAAGTGGCAATCGGGACCGGACGGACATACCTACTATAAAGCCTATTATTTGGAATAATTAACATAGATATAAATAGTTTTGAGTGTTACATATATTTGCGGGAAGCGAAGCCGCGCCATATAAGTACTTGCTCAAACAATGCGAATATAGTTAAAGAGGTACCTAGTAATAGAAAAGGTGAGACCAGCGACTGCGTCAGTGAGCAGTGGCAGTTGAATCACACAATATAAGAAATTATTTAATAAACTCAATATTAGATTCCGACAGTCTATAAAAAATAAAGATTTTATTCGATTGACAATTGACGAAGATATCGCTGAAGCACAGAAAAAAAAATACATGCAATCGAGTAAATGTTTTTTTTTTAAGTCGGTTAAGAAATTCCCATTTTAGCGCAAAAGAAGTCGTAAACGTGTTGCCTTGATTCACAGGAGAATTCAATCCTAGTACAACTATACTTGTGGTACACCCTGGCATTCGTAGTGCTGGGACTCATCGTGAATATCGTCGACTTTCTGTTCAAGTACAAGTTGGAAGGCACCTCGTGCCTCGTCGGGTTCGTCACCGAAGTTTGTTTCTTGTTTGGTGAGTATAGAATCATTTTCTTGGGCTTTTCCATCGCCGAATTGTGATGCCTGACAACTGCCGAATTAGGCCATTGTGGTTCGTGGTCATCGTCATCCATTCATAAAATATTAATAGGTGGCCAATATTTAGGACCAGGCGGGTTCTAGTATATCGATGACCTTAAAGAACAAGGAAATTTAAATACTTATAAAATACCTTTGTATTTTACCAATTATAGTTATTTTTCTTTGCGTACCTACCTCCTAGTAGTCAATACCTACATAATACAACGAGAAACAGAATAAACGCAATACCTCTTAAGGGGTCATTGTACTCATCATTATGAACAACTTTTACTATGGAACCAACCCCGAAATCGCGAAAAAAGTCGACTCCCCCATAACTCGACAAAAGTACAGTAAACAGCTTAATTTTTTTTCGCGATTTCGAGGTTGTCCCATAGTAAAAGTTGATCATAATGAGTAGTTACAATGACCCCTTAAGAGGTATTGCGTTTATTCTGTTACATGTTGTATAAACCTAATGTTGACTTATTGATTTCTACCCTTCCAGCTATATCCCGATGCTTACCTCTAGTGGACACGTACAGGAAACACATCGACGGCGAATCTACCATAAACTCATAGCGTGTAAATAGTGTTTGGTTAAGAAAAATAAAAAATAATCACAAAATAATTTTTAACTTTTCCATTTTATATTTTTGTACTATCTACTATATACAATGTGGTTATTAAATATCTATAGAAAAAAACATCGTACAACAAAACTTAGAATTAACGCGAATACTAAAATAACACGGTTCCCCCTGAACTCATACACACATTTGCTTACGAATATATAAAAAACTTAATTGCTTAGATCCGGTTTCTGGAACGAAATTATCCACGCGTCACAAATCGAACGCTAGTGAAGCGATGCAATTGGTTGTTGATAATACATTCAGCCAATCACAGCTGCGTGCACGCGTTTAATATTTGTTTCATACACTTTGTGATCATTGTCGTTCTAGAAACTTGGGGTTAGTCTTCAGTCCAATATATTATAATGAGAGCTATTTCTAATCCAGTTTTTTTTACAGTCACGTTCTTCTTGCTATAAGTTAGAAACAAATCGCTCTTACAAAGTTTTCGAGATAATTTAGCTCCCAAAACAATATGGAACAAAAGAAGTATGTGAAACTGGGCGAAAGTTCATTTACGATGCGATTAAATTTTTCAAAAAAAAAACTCTGAAAACATCTTTAACCTTTTGAACGCCATCGTCACGTATACATGACAAGCAAGTGCGTGCCCTGTACGCCAAACGTCATAAATATGTGACAAAAAGTACGGCGAATTTGTGGCATGGCGTCGGGGGCACGCCGATGCGTTTATGCTCTGGCGTTCAAAAGGTTAAATGACTCTTACTGGACTCTGTAAGAATGAATACTTCAATAAACGGACTAGTCGTTTACAAACACGATTCCCATTTCTTTTCGAGTCTTGCATTTTGACAAAAGTATAAAAGAGCTGTTTTACCAGCATTAATGTATAAAGCTTATAATACAAAGGCACAATGAACGCATCAAAAAAACTCCAACCCAGCTTCACTGCATCAATATTAACGATTATTTTGGTACATACAATATCGGATACAAACATCGCCACTACATAATTTCTATAGTATTTTTGACATCGTTTTAAAAAATATTATCCGCTATTTATTGTTGGTTCCACGAAATTAATAAAAAGAAGAATTGTTCTACTTTGCTCCGAAAGTGGGGCAAAGTAGACTAGTCACAATGGAAACAAACTGCTATATTGCCAGCTCTAGGGTGGCAAAATACACTCAGGGTTGTAATTTGCCCCACTAGTGGGGCAAAATAGTATAATTCATAAAGTAAAGGTCGTTTGTCGAAAAAGATAAAATTCGTTTTTCATTTCGCGGATACACGATCACTTTCCGACTCTCCGAGGCATACAAGTCATGATTTCATTGAACTACTTACAAGTAAAAGAAGACTTTTAATTTGAATCAGCGCAAATTGACGCGTCGACAAAGTTTATGTTACAATTACAATAATCCGCTAACAATCTTACTTCGCACTATTGGTCATTTATGAAGGATTAACATCTAAAGCATGTTACACGCAATGAATAGATTCATGCAGTCTCGCATCCTTGTGGCATTCGCGCGTTTTTGATAGAGCGGGACGAAAGTAGTCTACCAAGAGTTGCTCTATGCTTTAGGCTGGTTTGAACAGTTACTGCCCCACTTTAAAGCCACAAACAGGTAGATGGAAAGATCAATAATTCCTGATTTATGTGAGAAACATAATTGAGGGCTATAAAAGGTTAGTAATAAGATAAAGAGCAAAACATAATAGTTTTCAAGATAATTCTACTCTAATTACAATTGCACCTTCCCGTAAGATTTTTGTTAAATTTCTTAGGGCATTTGGACTTTATAATTTTATAATTTGGTGTTTATAATTAAATTCGTAAGTCACCAATACGTGAACAAAATAATCGAATACGATTACTCGTCCCAATAGAAAACGACAATCGCGCGAATTCGTAATGGTCGAGTTTTATGCGTCCACACAGGCCGATTTCCGACAGAAGGCGACCTCTGTCGGCGCGACGACGCTGTCTGATTTGCCAAACAGATTAACGCGACGATCGCAATTATTGCTTATTAGGACGATGCCATCAATTTTATAATTTGTACTTTTTGCTTTTAATAAAAATCTCTAAGCTCAATTTCACATTAATTTCTCTATAACTTCTCTACTCGATACATTCCATGTCCATTCTACCAAAAACGTGCACACCATTACCGATATAACTACCCTTAGTTACATAAAAAGGCTCTGTAGGCATATATTTATTTATATTATATTCAAATCTACTGAAAACGAAATCTTATCTAATATACATAAAAGGTTTCATACTAACTAATACACAAAACGTGCTGTTACTCAAGATGCTCGTTCTAGAAACTTATTTTGGCACTAGAAATTATACTGAAAAGTAAAAATGTCCAATTTCTATGTCAAATCCCTTTGAGATCACAACTTAAAAGAAAGTTTTCTTCCAAATATATCGAGTCGACTAAACGGCGTAAATATCACTTAGAATAATTTGCGTAATGCAACAACATTAACTTTTAAGCTAGTTGCAGACCAGGAGCTAAGCTAAATTAGTTTCGATAGCTAGCTCACATGCCTCATTTGTAGGGTTCCGTACCTAGAGGGTAAAACGGGACCCTATTACTAAGATTCCGCTGTCCGCCCGTCTGTCACCAGGCTGTATCTCACAAACCGTGATAGTTAGACAGTTGAATTTTGCTAACCCTAAGCTAAAACTATCTAAGCTTAGCTCTTCGTCTGCAACTGGCTTTCCGCGCGAAATAGTTTGACGTCATTAATTAAAGAAGGAACTCGATATTCTTACAATCGACAATATTTTTTTTTCGAAGTCAGTCGATTTTATTTCGTTTTATACTTATTGCTTTTCAACAAAGATTGCTTTGTTAACATAATATAAAATATTAAACATTAAGATTTATGTTTCACCTCCCCTAAGCCCGCGTCAGATAGTAGGCAATATTTTTAAATTTTCGCAAGCCATATCAATATGTGGCCAATTTTATAATTAATACAAAAAATATCCCATAAATTAAATCAGGGGTTTATTAAACCAGAATGACTACCTAGTTGGTATCCGTTCTGATTGGTTGAAAAAAAAAATAACCATCCAATAACGAACATGGAACACTGGGGGGCTACTCTCTAAGGCGTATTCTACTCCGTATCACCTAGCCACAAAGAATAAATTCATTCTTAGTTCGGGTTCGGAACTAATCGTAAGTCCGCGGGTGATACGGAGTAGAATACGCCTTAGAGAGTAGCCCCCCAGGAGTGGGATAAACACAGCTCGAGTATATTGTTATTTCTATTATAGTTGAATTTCTTTTGAATATACCAAACATGGTGGTATCCCATTGGATTCTTTTTCCTAATTCTAATATGAGTTGTAGCCAAATCTTATCTGACGTGCACTTTATAAAAAATCTAGTTAGATAGACATTCTTATCGTAATTTATTTTGAAGATAAACTTCCGATTTGCTAGTCCAACTGAACGGGCAGACAATTTGAATGTCTCCACAGTCCGACATAGTTTGATAATATTATTATGCTATAAATATCTAAAATAATATCTAAAGCTGTTTGTCGTGAATCCCAGTATCGGACAAGTAAATCAGAAATCCCTCTCAAGAACATAAAACAAAAAACTAATTGACACATTTCAGAGAAACCAACAAAAACAAAAGAAATCAGACTTACTTCGAAACAAAACTCGCTCTTTTCAACTGTTGTTTTTTAAATTTAAAACTTGGAACAAACACTGTTATGTCACTGTCACTTCCAATTAACTCACACTCTGATTGGCTATCGACACTATAGGTTGCTGGTTATTGGTGGATATGACTGTAGAGCCAGGAGGAATCTTCTGTGGGATCATTCCGTCTATGTGTCTGTATTTCTTGAGTCGCGTCCATTGGCCATTGTTGTAATTCATTTGGAAATGCATCTCTGAGAGCATTGTTAGGTATGTGTCGTCGGATTGTAGGACATTCTCGATGTTTTCTGATAGTTTTATTGTTACTATGTTTCCTAAGTTCGGACAGGGGTTATCTGCAAGAGAAATATTAAATGTAAACAGACTGACTCTTGTCCGGATCATTCTCTGACTTCTATTATTCAAGCTGGTAATTGCGTACATTCTGATAACTAAGTACCAAAACAGAAAAATAACTAATACTTCGTTTAGAAACGAAAGTGCCGTTCTGGCAGCTATCAAAATCACGTTGTTAAAATCCAACTGTCAGGCTTACAATACGCCCAGTTTAGCATCTATGGTTCCTTTTGTATGGGGCGTATCACAGAAAATGAACTGACAAGTTTATTAGAAAAGGGGAACTAACGACGTAAGTGTAAAAAAAAGTGTAGCTTACCTCTGGAGCCGGCCATGAAACCTAATATAAGCGCCTTCTCGGGCCGCGTGACACGATTCGCGTTGCGGAACATGTCTTGCGCTTCCAACATTTGTTCACGCTGAAACATCAACATAATGCATTAGTTATTGTTATTGAAAAATGTATTGCAACACCAACTAATTATTTGTGTTGCAAAGCGTTCTTGTGGCATGTTGCGTGATATATTACACTTAAAAATTAGTTACTATCAAGTTAGAGACATTAGATAGATATTATTGTACACCAAAATTATATCGACTTTGAGACGCCTTCAGTGAGCACGATTGTATTTAGGCGCCACTTCACGAGCGAGGGAACCGCCGCGTCGCTGCAACTTGACGCTTTGCTTGTCAATGTCACTAGTCAAATCGCCGAGTGGAGACACGTTCGTTCATAGATCCGAGAACTTCGTAGAATGTAGTAGCTGGACGATAGTATCATCGCGAGGTTCGGTCTAAGGTATAAGAATTCACGGCAGTCGTTTTATCATTGTCTAATTTTTCACCGGTCCAGTTCCTCAACGGAGCCACGGACTTACGATTAGTTGAAGAATCGTGTTGTCATTAATTCTTAGTGGTTAGGTGATTCGGACTAGAATTCGCCCGCAACTTAGCCCGAAATTACGGACTTCGGGCTTAGAGAGTAGCCCCCTGAAGTGGTAGTAATAGTGATATAGTACCGTGAGCGAGAGTCCTCTACGCGGCAGCAGCGGCTGTTGCGTCTGCTGCGCCTGCACCGTCTGAACAGTTTGTACGGTTTGCGGCGACTGCACGGGAGTGGCCGCCTGGACCACTTGCGTTTGTTGTACCGCTTGCGCTATTTGAACCTGTCAACAGAATATAAATTGTTTAAAGATTTTGTGGTGTAGTGACCGCTGTCACCTCGGTGAAGGTGGTGAGTGATCTGTTGCCCTACTATGATGTGCTAATGCCATCCAATTCCGATGATGTAAACGGGATAGCGCTATTTGCATGTATAGCTCCGTCTCGCTCTGAGAGCGGAATCATGATCGTTTTAAGACTTCATAGTAATAATTTTCCCTGATAACGTTTGCCGGTCAAACTCAGCCAGAGATCGCTCAGCATAGACAGGTTATGGCAAGAGAAAGGGGCGAAAATGCCTTTGCCCAGCAATGAGACCCAAATTAGGATAGAAAAAAAACCACGAGATCTACATTATGACAGTTATGTTAGTCCCACGTAATAAAGGTAGGTTTTTGCCATCCAACAAGAAAAGGACTCTGAATTACTACTGAGTGAAAATTTCCTATGGAATCCAGAAACACGTTGCACGACTTAGGAATCGAACCCTGACACACTGAGTAGACCTGCTTGCAACCAACCAGTAAGTCAAGCGGATCAGTCAGTCTGAGCTTTGTTTAAACAGCAGTCAACAGAACACAACGTATTGGGCCCAATTCCGCCTTAAACTTAACTCAGAGCTAGTTGCTAACACGAGGTTAAACAAAAAGTATTTCACACTTAATGGGCCCGTATTGGCAACTAACTCAGAGTTACAAAGATAACTCTAGCTGATATAAGCAGGCCTTAATGAGCATTTTTCAAGTATATTGTCAAAGTGTACATAATCAACATACCGGTTGCGCGATCTGGTGCTGCAGGGCCTGCGTGTGCACCGCCGGCACCACCGCGCGCGCCTGCTGCACCACTGTCTGCGTCATCTGGAACAATACCAACTAAATATTCACCTCAACGTACTAACATTCTATGCTCTTGGCATTTGAGATTATGACCTTGTCCCTACAAGGTCAGATACCTACTCATACACGACAGGTCGGAATGGGATACAGTGTAGCCATCACATTGTCAGACTATCACCAAAATATGGAAATGAAGATAGGTACTGACCACAATTTAGTCAAATGTTTACCTTTTCTTGTTTTATTTTTTATACACCTACCACAGTGTAGTCTTTTTAACCCAAAGGTTGACTGGTAGCGAATGCCTTGATGCATTAAGTCCGCCCATGTACCACTATTGTACATAAAGTTCAAATAAATAATTAGGCTAGAGTGTAACCACAATTTGGTTAAATACTGACCAAAATTTTACCAGAAACTGACCATAATTAGGCTAGAGTGTGGCCACAATTGAGTCAAATATTTACCACCATTTGACGTTATACTGTACTGTGTAATTTGGACAGATTTCGACCATAATTAGGCTAGAGTATGACTACAATTATTTAGTCCGATAGTACCATTATTAGGCTCGAGTGTAACTACAATTTGGTTAGATACTGTCCACTATTTGGCCAGATAGATACAATAATTAGACTAGAGCGTGACCATAATTTAGACTAATATTGACCACAATTTGGTAAGATAGAGGACATCATTAAACTAAAGCGAGACCCCAATTTTGGACTAATATTGACCACAATTTGGTCAGATAGATGCCATAATTAAGACTCGAGCGTGACCACAATTTAATCAAATAATTTCTAAAATCTGGCCAGATACTGCTGGTCGATTCTGTAAACATGTCGAAGTGAAGGCTTAGGTGAAGTGATCACGAAGTGAGCTTTCAATCCATGTAATCAAGATGGAATGACAGCTAACTTTGTAAGCTTTCACTTCGACATATTTACAGAATCGCACTGCTGAACACATTTTAGCCGGATACCGAGCACAATTTATTAAAACAAAGCCCACAATCTAGCTAGCAGATCATACTCACGGGTTTGATATTCTGCAGCAGCACCGCCTTGCCGCCCGGCTGCAGTATGACAGTGGACGTGTTGAGCAGGTTCTGCGCGGACAGCAGCAGCGGCTTGCCGCCCGCCGGCCCAGCTATTAGGAGCTTCGGCTGTTGACCTATTACTATTGGTTTTGCGCCGGTGCCCTGTGGAATAGAACGTGGATTTAGAATATTTTTATACGGAGCAGTAGGGAGTCGTATGTAAATAGATGGTTTAAACCTAAGATATTAATTTATTTCATTTTATAGTGTTGTTTAAGAAGTTACCTAAAGGCTTATAGCTAAGTATAATTATTTATGGACCCTGTTAAGGCATAGCAACCAGTAATATTAAAAATTTTGTATGGTGATTAAAAAATAAATAAAATCTAAGTTTGAATAACCATATTCAGTGGTTTGATAATTGCAGTTCTACGAGTTTTTTGTCGAAAAAAAAAGCTAGTGAGGTGTCAAAGTCAAAGTCAAAACGTTTATTTCAATTAGGCCATTAAACGGCACTTTTGAACGTCATCGTTTACAGTTCAGTAAAATAATAATGTTACATTAATAAAGTGACTCTACTGT
This sequence comes from Mamestra configurata, assembly GCA_002192655.3. Classification (NCBI taxonomy): domain Eukaryota; kingdom Metazoa; phylum Arthropoda; class Insecta; order Lepidoptera; family Noctuidae; genus Mamestra; species Mamestra configurata. The sequence continues at coordinate 10,832 of NDFZ01003795.1, forward strand.
CCATTCGGAAAGGTAGATTCTTATGGAGAAGAACGGACAAGAAACTCCATAGTTACTCTTTTCAAATAATGATTTTACAAAATTTGGTATACAAAAATTAATTTAATATTATGTGAGGACGATGCACCCAGAGTATGCTACTTA
>NDFZ01003795.1:11546-37187 GCA_002192655.3 Mamestra configurata
AAAGTCAAAACGTTTATTTCAATTAGGCCATTAAACGGCACTTTTGAACGTCATCGTTTACAGTTCAGTAAAATAATAATGTTACATTAATAAAGTGACTCTACTGTCCATTCGGAAAGGTAGATTCTTATGGAGAAGAACGGACAAGAAACTCCATAGTTACTCTTTTCAAATAATGATTTTACAAAATTTGGTATACAAAAATTAATTTAATATTATGTGAGGACGATGCACCCAGAGTATGCTACTTAAAGAACAAAGTATCACCAGCAGGTGAAAAATTTAATGAACGACATCAAATAAACCTAACAATACGCTACCGTTTAATATTTTTTTATTGAAATAAATACTTTGGCAGTCAAAATACGATATTATACATTGGTAAAATATCTAGTAATAATAGTTAGTGTTTTAGACCATTGGGTCTAAAACACTAACTTATAATTTGTCGTTTTTGAAACGACAACTAACTGAGTTAATGATATAATTACCGGCACGTAAGTTGGCAAAGATTTTTCGTAGTGGGGGAAGTTCGCGCATGTACAAATGTATGAAATTGTGCGTGCGCGAACTTCCTCCACTACGAAAATCTTTCCATTTTTCAGTGGGTGCCGATGACCAAATCCAAAACTATGAGAAATATCGAAAAAAAAACTAAAAGAGTATCGGGCTCGATTTTGATGAAAAGAAAAACTGAATTATAAACAATTCTGAAAACGACGATGAGCTTTTCAGAGACGTAAAAATGTATTTGTAGTTTGTAAAAATGTATAAGTATGTATTTCTAGTTCTATTAAAATTATGTACCACGGTGGAATTCAAATAGTACGTAGGTAGTTATTGCTCAAGCACTGAATGTAATATCGTATGTAACCAACCGAATAAATTGGTTGATAACTTGATTAGTATTGTAGTACTGGAACGAAGCGATATCAATTGCATTTCTCTTCAAGTTTACTTGAATTATTCGATGGTATAATCCAGCAACGCATGTCTACACCATGGCCCAGTTTCTAGGACGAACATTGATACATTGATTTTTATATTAGTTTCCTGCTGTGATTGGAATAAATGAGTTATTAACAGCCAATCGCATCACTTGACTTGTGTTTTCGATATGAAACATCTATAGCCGCGGGTAAAACCGATTGTTGGCGCGGCCACGCTATACAATGGTATAAATCGATTTATGAAAAATAATACATTTTTAAACCAAGAATAGGGACCATCCATAAATTACGTCACACGTTAAGGGGGAGGGAGGGGTTCGACGAACTGTGACATTGTGGGACAAGGGGGTGGGAGGGGTCCTAAATTTCGTGGCGTCATATTTCAAAATCTATTATAATCTAAGTGTTAAAACATGAACTTTAAACTATTACTTTACGAAAACCTCAAAAACATATACTATATCTGTGTAAATATAAGATATGGAGAAATTTATGGAGTTTCTTGTCCGTTCTTCTCCATAAGAATCTACCTTTCCGAATGGACAGTAGAGTCACTTTATTAATTTAATATTATTATTTTACTGAACTGTAAATGATGACGTTCAAATGTGCCGTTTAATGGCCTAATTGAAATAAACGTTTTGACTTTTGACTTTGACTTTGATACCAATTGTTTTGTCGACCACTCGCTCTACTAGTGTTACGCGCCGACCGCCTAGGCGCCCTTTAATAAATGCCGCCAAACGCATTGCGCGATTTCTTTGTTTCCATTTCATTTGACCACTTACTTTCGCGGATGAAACAATGTCGTTCTTAGTTCTGCTATTTTGTGATTTTTAACTTACGAAACAAGTTTAAAATGAACAAAAAAAGTGATTTAGGTAATCTTTACCGTAAACTTTATGAAGCATACAGCTTATGCTGATAAACAAAAAATAAATTGTACAAGAAGAAGTTAACAACTTAAGGAAAAGTTTAAAAAGTAGTGACGATGTTGAAGGTAAAGTGGAATCTAAAATCAAAGAATTGCTAATAAAAATGGCGAGAAAGAAAGCGACACTTATGACTTTTTTTTCCAAAATCCCTTCGTCGTCGACATCACAAATACAATTGAAGTCCGAAGGCGTAAAATAAGTTTGATTTTTTTAATAACAACCAAACTATACTGACTAGGTATCGCTGATGTATGAAGCGATAAGTGATTCCATTCGATTATTGTTTAAATTCCACACAAAATAATTATTATTGATTTTTGAACGGCGCGGGCACACCGGCGCTCACGCTCTTATTATTACCACTAATATGTGACGTCACACTAGGGAGGGGGGGAGTCTCACAAACGTAACCAGCTGTGANTGGAATCTACAATCAAAGAATTGCAAATAAAAATGACGAGAAAGAAAGCGACACTTATGTTTTTTGTGTGTCAAAAAAACATGAAATTCGTGTGACGTAATTTATGGATGAACCCATAACAATTGTGATAAACAAAACTCGAAAGCAACTTCGAACCAATAGTTATACATCGCGAAAGTTTCGCGTAAAGCGATCGCGGTCATTGCCCTTCGTGTATCAACCAGCTGATAGGTACTCCTAATTTAATGAAACACAGTACCGAATAAGTTAACAAAAAAGGATGCCGCGCGCGATGCACCCGCGTGCCAGGCTCTGCGGGAGGCGGCGGAGACAGCGGGGCGGCGGTGCTGTCTGTCGTGCTTGATGTACTTACATGTACAAGTAGCGGACTAGGACTAGTGAGCGGCGGCGGCCTGTCGGGTGCGGCCGGGGTAGTAGGAGTCGCTGGGGTCGGCGTGCCAGGCTCTGCGGGAGGCGGCGGAGACAGCGGGGCGGCGGTGCTGTCTGTCGTGCTTGATGTACTTACATGTACAAGTAGCGGACTAGGACTAGTGAGCGGCGGCGGCCTGTCGGGTGCGGCCGGGGTAGTAGGAGTCGCTGGGGTCGGCGTGCCAGGCTCTGCGGGAGGCGGCGGAGACAGCGGGGCGGCGGTGCTGTCTGTCGTGCTTGATGTACTTACATGTACAAGTAGCGGACTAGGACTAGTGAGCGGCGGCGGCCTGTCGGGTGCGGCCGGGGTAGTAGGAGTCGCTGGGGTCGGCGTGCCAGGCTCTGCGGGAGGCGGCGGAGACAGCGGGGCGGCGGTGCTGTCTGTCGTGCTTGATGTACTTACATGTACAAGTAGCGGACTAGGACTAGTGAGCGGCGGCGGCCTGTCGGGTGCGGCCGGGGTAGTAGGAGTCGCTGGGGTCGGCGTGCCAGGCTCTGCGGGAGGCGGCGGAGACAGCGGGGCGGCGGTGCTGTCTGTCGTGCTTGATGTACTTACATGTACAAGTAGCGGACTAGGACTAGTGAGCGGCGGCGGCCTGTCGGGTGCGGCCGGGGTAGTAGGAGTCGCTGGGGTCGGCGTGCCAGGCTCTGCGGGAGGCGGCGGAGACAGCGGGGCGGCGGTGCTGTCTGTCGTGCTTGATGTACTTACATGTACAAGTAGCGGACTAGGACTAGTGAGCGGCGGCGGCCTGTCGGGTGCGGCCGGGGTAGTAGGAGTCGCTGGGGTCGGCGTGCCAGGCTCTGCGGGAGGCGGCGGAGACAGCGGGGCGGCGGTGCTGTCTGTCGTGCTTGATGTACTTACATGTACAAGTAGCGGACTAGGACTAGTGAGCGGCGGCGGCCTGTCGGGTGCGGCCGGGGTAGTAGGAGTCGCTGGGGTCGGCGTGCCAGGCTCTGCGGGAGGCGGCGGAGACAGCGGGGCGGCGGTGCTGTCTGTCGTGCTTGATGTACTTACATGTACAAGTAGCGGACTAGGACTAGTGAGCGGCGGCGGCCTGTCGGGTGCGGCCGGGGTAGTAGGAGTCGCTGGGGTCGGCGTGCCAGGCTCTGCGGGAGGCGGCGGAGACAGCGGGGCGGCGGTGCTGTCTGTCGTGCTTGATGTACTTACATGTACAAGTAGCGGACTAGGACTAGTGAGCGGCGGCGGCCTGTCGGGTGCGGCCGGGGTAGTAGGAGTCGCTGGGGTCGGCGTGCCAGGCTCTGCGGGAGGCGGCGGAGACAGCGGGGCGGCGGTGCTGTCTGTCGTGCTTGATGTCGCTGGAGACAATAATGATATTAATAAAACCTGCTTCATAGTGCTCAAATGCCATAACATTAAAAAAGCAATCTTCATTAGAAGAAGACTAAATTGGTCTTCTGAAGATTAGGTCATTTCTAAGGTTCTGGACGTTCATATAGGGAAAGAAAAACCATAGGATCACACGTGTATCTTGCTTGTATGTCTTGCTTGGTCAAGTTATTTAAGAAAATAGATGAATTTATTTACTCCCCCCTTATATCCGAAACTACTGAGCCTTTTAGCTTTGTTATTAATGATGACAGTTTAATAAAATTACATTCCCAAGTCGCCGTACCATGTGGTTTTACAAAGGATCATTCAACAACCGATACCAGATTCTAGGACACCAACAATGCAATGGAAGACAAATGCGATGTCTTTTTTGTGATTTGTCCAAGGCATTCGATTTCGTTACCATGGGATATTAGTCACGAAACTGTACTATTACACAATCCAGGACGCCTTTCTGGATCTTCTTACTTCATACTTAAGTGATGGGATTCAGAGAGTTGATGTCAACGGTAAAAGATTTCCTAGGACGGTAGTCAGGATAGGAGTCCCCCAGGGCCTTATTTTAGGCCTCTTTTTGTTTCTCATCTATATCAATGACTTGCCGTACCTCATATAGGGTAATCGTGATTTAGTTTTGTTTGTGTGTATTGTATTGTTTACCAGAATTTATTCCTTAGTAGCGACACTCTCGGATGGTGTAATAACACGGTGTTCTTTTTTTTCAAAATCAACCGGTTCGATTCCCGGCTAGGAATACCGATTTTTCCTAAATCCTATGATGCAGTTTTCAAGATTCTTAGGGTTTTTCGTTATTTCTCAAAGTTTCGGATTTGGCCATCAACTCACACTTGAATAATTTAAATTCAGTGTTTATGGGTACTTTTTTTCAGTATTTTTTAAATGTTTGGCACTACTCTTGCGTTAAACCCAAATGTCCATTTTTTTGATATTGTACGTCAAGTCTTAAGGCTCCTTATTGGCGATGCAAAGATTACGCGCGCGCCTCTAGCGGCGAAATTTAGAAGTTGCGAATGAACGACACTTGCAGCGTTGACAACACCAATTTATCAAATTTCCGAAAATCCAAGTCAAATTCCCCAAGTTGGGACAAAAAAGTCTACTGATTCCCCACAAAACTCCTAAATTTTTTTTGTTTTTTTTTTTTAAATTCTTTTTATACATCTTTATTTTTTTTCACTTATATACACCATATTTTTGTGACCAACCTTTTTGTCGAAGGAGTAAACTTGACACTGCCACGCAGTTTCTAATTACTTCCTTTGTTGCCATTAAAAAGTATTACAGCGTTTGTATTTATGATTGCGGTTCTCAGCTTTAACATTTTGAAGGACACTAAAGTTTTGCCTGATATTTCTAACGCTGAAGAACTACCGAATGGCTGCATTTAAATGCCAAAAGTCATCGCGGCAGAATAAGGCGAAGATGGCGGGACGAGTTTGATACCTACCGAAAGGACTGGCATAGCAAATGACAGACCCCAGCAGTGGGACAAAAAAGGCTAGATAGATTTCGAACGTATGAGTCGAACGATATAAATAAATTTAGAAAAAGGGAGTCATTCGCTATCCATGAGTAACGTAACAAAAATGCTAAGATAAGTATTTCGATTTCTTGACGTGTTCTGAATTGGCAACTCTGAATGAAAACTATCAAAGCGTCGTTCTTGTACAGCTTCAGAATTTGACACTAGAGGCGCTAGTTAGAATCTTTGCATCGCCAATTGGTTCTAAGTTGAACCTTTCGACTACTGACAAAGGTTTGCACTAACTGGACAGGTCCACTCAAATCTGTGTAGTTCTTCCCTCAGAAGACCATTTAGGCACAAGTCCGCATGGTCCTCATACAATGTTTTTAGAATGTGAGGACTATGAATGTCAGTATATTAGGGGTATTTCAGGATTGTCTGGCAGTTTGAGTACTTTATGCGGCCTACCTTTTAAAAAGTTCTATGTTTGAGCTACATGATAACTGACAAATGCTTGCACTGTATGGACAGGTCCACTCAAAAGTGTGTTATTTCTAAAAATAACAGAAAATAGTTATTTGCTTATAGTTTTCCCATTATAAAAAAATCGTTCGTTCGGACCGCTGTGCGCGAGAGCCCGACTCTCAGTTGTTCGGTTTTTTAATGGTGTCTTTTTGCAAAAACGCTCGTATCCTTATGTAGAAAAACAATAATTCTAACATAACTTTGGCATGGGTCCTTTTATTATTTTGTCATTTCACATGCACAACATAAAAATCGTTATTGTAATCAACAACCATTTTAGCCAGTATTAAATTCAGAAATAACGCCCAATTATACAGGGAGAATTTTTCAATGATTTTTAAAAATTCTATGATGCAGTTCTAGTTTTCACCAAAAACGAGCCCGAGACTTCGAATATATTTCGCTATTCCTCATAATTTCGGTTTTGGCCATACACGCCTTCTTGGAGAATTCACCCTGTTAACACTTTCAGTGCCCAGAACTCAGCATATGGGTCGAACAATAATTTGTTCGTGCCCACGAGTCGTCGTTATATGTAGCGACGACTCGTGGACACACGAACAAATTATTGCTATATGCTGAGTTCTGGGCACTGAAAGTGTTAGGCTAGCTATACGTTATTAATCGGACTCTGTATAGAAACATTTATGAAATCTAGGGCTCTTTTAGCTTATCAATGCATTTTCAGCTAAGCGCTAAACCATTATACGAGTAGACTGATGTGTGCTGATAAGTCAGGTTGAATGACTGATACAATCAATTTGATAACGAGACACGATTCGTTCATAGTTTACACGTGTTATCAATTCTCCATTGCACGGTCGTTAATAAATAAGGGACAGCATATTTAAGAAAATGACGCTCGGTATGTTAAGATGGTCACCCATCCACAGACTAACCTCGGCAAGCGTTGCTTAACCTTAAAGATCGATGCGTGCGGCTGCTATTGTTCCTCGAGCTCCTCTAAGGCAGGCAAACAAGCAACTGTGATCTTTAAAAATTGTATGATATTTTACCATAATTGTGTCCCTTTTTATAAAGAAATGATTTTATTATTATAATGATGATTGTTACCATTGGTGTTCTCATCAGGCTTGGGCATGGTGTAGTTGTTGAGTCCCTTCGCGTAGTCGGGCGGCGGCGGCGACGGCGGAGCGGCCACCGCTGCCTTCTTAGCTCCTTCTTCCATTTCTGTACACACGGAAGATTATTACTATTAAACTGAGTTATACAACATACCGAGACCATTATGACGGTCGTCATTATGATAGCCAAGTTCAGATTTTCTTANATGGGTCCTTTTATTATTTTGTCATTTCACATGCACAACATAAAAATCGTTATTGTAATCAACAACCATTTTAGCCAGTATTAAATTCAGAAATTTTTAAAAATTCTATGATGCAGTTCTAGTTTTCACCAAAAACGAGCCCGAGACTTCGAATATATTTCGCTATTCCTCATAATTTCGGTTTTGGCCATACACGCCTTCTTGGAGAATTCACCCTGTTAACACTTTCAGTGCCCAGAACTCAGCATATGGGTCGAACAATAATTTGTTCGTGCCCACGAGTCGTCGTTATATGTAGCGACGACTCGTGGACACACGAACAAATTATTGCTATATGCTGAGTTCTGGGCACTGAAAGTGTTAGGCTAGCTATACGTTATTAATCGGACTCTGTATAGAAACATTTATGAAATCTAGGGCTCTTTTAGCTTATCAATGCATTTTCAGCTAAGCGCTAAACCATTATACGAGTAGACTGATGTGTGCTGATAAGTCAAGTTGAATGACTGATACAATCAATTTGATAACGAGACACGATTCGTTCATAGTTTACACGTGTTATCAATTCTCCATTGCACGGTCGTTAATAAATAAGGGACAGCATATTTAAGAAAATGACGGCTTTGTGTTGGGTCAACGGTGACTCAACCCGGTCCTGCGGTTTAGGATCATTACTTAATTTTAGTGACGTAATAATTATTAGTATTTGGCGTAATGATTATAACGCTAATATGCTGATATTACAAAATTATAAAGCGAAACTAAAAACATGGTTTATCAGCTTTAAATACTATCAATAATAAAACGTGTAACAGAATAAACGCAATCCCTGAAAAGGGGTCATTTTACACATCATTATGAACAACTTTTACAATGCCACCAACACTGAAATCGCGAAAATAAAAAGGACTGCCCCATACGTTTATGTGCGCATAACTTGAAAAATATTCTGAACTGATTTTTTTTTTTAACTTTCTTAGCACTTCATAGCCTGAAGGCCTGTGCTTCAGGCTATGAAGTTATATATTCAACCTAGTTCAGGCAAACAAGCAACTCATCATCTGCCTAGCCTTTTCCCGATTATATTGGGGTCGGCTTCCAATCAAACTGGATTCAGCTGAATACCAGTATTTTACGTGGAGCGGCTGCCTACCAGACCTCCACAACCCATTAACTGGGTAACACGGTACTCCTTGGCAAGACTGGTGTCAGATTATCTGGCTTCTGACTATCCGTAACGACTGCCAAAGATCTACAAATGACAGCCGGGACCAACGGCTTAACGTGCTTTCCGAGGCACGGAGGAGTCTCGGTATGTTAAGATGGTCACCCATCCACAGACTAACCTCGGCAAGCGTTGCTTAACCTTAAAGATCGATTCGTGCGGCTGCTATTGTTCCTCGAGCTCCTCTAAGGCAGGCAAACAAGCAACTGTGATCTTTAAAAATTGTAAGATATTTTACCATAATTGTGTCCCTTTTTATAAAGGAATGATTTTATTATTATAATGATGATTGTTACCATTGGTGTTCTCATCAGGCTTGGGCATGGTGTAGTTGTTGAGTCCCTTCGCGTAGTCGGGCGGCGGCGGCGACGGCGGAGCGGCCACCGCTGCCTTCTTAGCTCCTTCTTCCATTTCTGTACACACGGAAGATTATTACTATTAAACTGAGTTATACAACATACCGAGACCATTATGACGGTCGTCATTATGATAGTCCAGTTCAGATTTTCTTATAAACTGCATATAACATCGGAGGAAATCGAATTCTTAGCACTAGCAATGCAGAATTTTTGACAATACCCACTTGTATTTCTAAGATTTACGTTAGTCACTAAGCATTTATGGAGTAGACTGAAATTCGGTGAAAGCTATTATGCCCAAAATACCGAGCTTGGACAGGTTTTTGCCCTGTGTTTCTGGGCCATCGGACTGTACTTTCATTTGGGACAGGCCCATCTTGCTGCTGCTGGAATCCATGAAAGCCAGAATCACCGTGGCCGAGACAATGAAGCTCGAGTTGTAACGTTTCTCAGGGACTCGTCGTGCTTCATGGACTCGGCGCTTGTCTGTTGGTCGCCACTGTTGATTCTGGTTCTCAGGTGTTGCAGTGGTTGGGAATGGTGTGATGGGCTTGCCAGCTATAGTTCCAGCACCCTATAAGTTGTATCTAATGAGTACGTACCCAGCTTCCTCCTCTTCTTGATCTGCGCGTGCGTGGCGGGCTGCTCGGTGATGTCCAGCAGCTTGATGCCGGCGCGCGGGGGCGGGCGTACGGCGCCGCGCCACGTGCCGCCGCGTGCGCCGCCGAAGCGGGACGGCAGGCCTTTCAGGGGGGCTGCGGGGAAAAGCGTTGTGTAGTAGAAGAAACAAAGAATAATCGTGTATCGTAAATACAACAAAAACGTGGTGGTGGGCACATAAACTGTGAAACATAAATACACTTACTAGTATCAGTCATCTTCCTAGGCATGCCCCTACTGCGCACAGGCACGGTAGGCGCCTGAGCCTTTTTCTGATTGGCTTGCACCTCCGTAGCCTTGGCTAGTAGCTCACTACGTAGGGCTACAGACTTTGGCTTGCGTTTCAACGTGAAATGCTTCACGGGGTTGGGTTGTTGGCCCACCTGAAATAAATATTTGATTATTGCTTTAACAGAAATATCAAAAATTTAAACTTCTTTCACTGACTGACAACGCACAGCCTAAAATGCTAGGTCTAGGAACTAAAAGAAAAACTGATCAATTACAAAAATTGATTCACTGTTAACCTTTTGAACGCCATTGTCACGTATACATGACAAGCAAGCGCGTGCCCTGTACGCCAAACGTCACAAATATGTGACACAATGTACGGCAAATTTGTGTCTTGGTATCGGGGGCACGCCGATGCGTTTATGCTCTGGCGTTCAAAAGGTTAAGAAGTTACTCTAGCATGAAGTGCATGACTATCAGTGATACTTTAGTAGGCTACTTTTAACGAGGCCAGGAGTGCAAAACTGCGGGAATTAAAAACAGTATGCATTCTTTACAAAGGTGAAGGCTAAGTCATCCTTCACTATTTGGCCTTGGGATTGGCATCTAATCAATTTACAGACCATATATATTATCAAGCATGGTATTCCCTTCAATGCAGTAATCCTAAATAAAATTAAAAGTATGTATGATCAGATATTTGTCCATCAATCACTACTCAGCAGTTGAACAAACTTGGATGGGAACACCATGGGAGTAAACTATGACCAAAGTTAGTATTAAATAATCCTTTATAATTCACTTACCACAGAAACCAAAGCATTCTTATTCAAATACAGGCACTCAAGTGGTAACAGTCCAAGGTCTGAATGCTTGGCTAACGCCCGCCTCAGTTCACTGATCATATCACTGAAGATCGGCCTGGTCTCATCAAACTCTGCTATCTCAGTGTTGAGGGTGCCCGCTGAGGGGAATGTTTTGAGGGTTTCCGCCAGCATGGCCACCCAGAGATCTGAGTCCACGGCAGCCACTTCAATGATCTCTTCAAGTTCATTTCGCCACTGGAAAAGAGGAATTTGCTTTATTATTTGGAATTGATGACATTTAGAGTGATTCAGGAGTAGCAAATGGATCTTGTGGTTCCCCATTATAAACTTCATCCACTCAATCTTAATTTCTTGCTGGTCTTTTTCACCATTGTTGGGGTTTTCCAATAAAGATTCACAATGAACATCAATTTAAATAACATCAGGGTTCGTAAATCAATTAGCTGATATCTCTATGACATGTTATTAAGCTCAAAATAAGACTTTACTGCTGCTACTTATTCTCTAAGTGTGTTATATTATTTTTAGCGGCAGAGCCCAAAAGGATTAACAACAATATTGGATGTTTTAAACCTTTGTTAAGTATTTTTCTGCTACATAACTTACATGCAAGTCCTTGAGCATATACACATTGTCAGTAACATAAACTCTAATTATACTGCACACACTATTCATTAAAATAGCCTACAATCCAAGGTGTCAATCATTCTTGACAGTTCATGGTCATTAGGACAAGTGACTGACAATATTGTTCAGAATGTCGACTGCATTGTGCTGAATTAAGTCTAATATGCATGCTTTTTATGATTCTAAATAACAATACCAAGCCTTTCTTTTAAGGATTGGAAATCATCAAATGACTTTTTCCGCTCGGAGTGGAGCAGAAGGGTGTGCCACACTCTTACTGTGACTAAAACCCATCTGTGGTCTTCCTAAAGCCTTTTGAGTTCCAGGGCCGCGGTGACTCTTTCAAACAAATTCTGAAAAATAACACCATGCCTAACAAAGGGAGAGGGAGCCCTTTGCCCAGTAGTGGGACATTATTTGGCTAGATAGATAGAATATCATGTCTATATTCCTCAAAGGGAAAGTGCTGTATAAATATATGTATAGTGCAACCATATCCATCAAAGGACCCATTCAAAGGTTCATTAGAAAACCAGCATCAGACAGCATCAGTCTGTCTGACATATCACTGAAATGGACCTTTTTAGTGCAGCCGTGAGACACACATTTAGTTCTTAGCATACCTACTTTTTTTTTTTAAATTTTATTTCTATGTACCGTGCGTGTTTCATGTTAGTGCTAAATAAATATTATTCTTTCTTTCTTTCTTTTTTATATTTTGACAGTTTTGTTTCCATGTTATAGGGAGCAGGCCTATTGTCAAAAACAGGGCGGGAAGTCTTGAAATAGTTCTTCCTAAGTCCATAGCAAGTCCTAAGGCTAAGCAGCAATTAGGCCGGTAGGGGATTGGTAACTATGTCAAGCCTTTCTGCCCTGGGCTCAAATTGAGACTTTGGGCTTCTTTGAAACGTTTCCATTCATCCATGATTTTTCTATTGGTATAACTGGAAATGCAAGATTATACCCTTTTTCAANTGTCAAGCCTTTCTGCCCTGGGCTCAAATTGAGACTTTGGGCTTCTTTGAAATGTTTCCATTCATCCATGATTTTTCTATTGGTATAACTGGAAATGCAAGATTATACCCTTTTTCAACCTATATGTAATATGTAAATCGGGCTGGTTTCTGCAACTCCACAACTAAACGCAAGCGTATTTTGCGTAAAGGTTGGACAAATTTTTCAATCTATTGCTTTTGCTATATTTCAATTCTATTGTTAATTTCTACAAAATTGATTTAAAAGAAATAATAAATTGCATACAGTATTAGTTGGCCAGTTTAAAAATTAAAAACAGAGTGTTTTAAAAAAATTTAGTCAAATATTAATTATAATAGTTGTCGATGAAACAATGTACAACCATGTTCTTTGAAACATGTTTGAATTAAAACATAAAGCAGTGTTCTTAGCAATGTTGCAATCTAACTGCCAATTGATTCACAATTGAATGCACCAGGATTGAGTTTCATTACATTACAATAATATGTAATATGTATGATCTTTTATGTCCAACAGTGCATACTTTTATTTATAATTTTGCCCGTAAAATAATCACAATTTCTTTGACATGAATTGAGTTTCTTTTTTATATTTTAACAATTATTTCAGTGTGAGCCGAAAATATTTTCTTATCATAATAGACAAAACATACTATAACCATTTAATGGTGACTGAAACATTTTTTAATATTGTGTTTTTACGAAAAATGTATCCATAAAATTTTCCCAAAATGTTTTTACACCGTTTTTACCATCACTGGTGAGTGTAATATTGTGCAAGAAAAGAAATCCAATTTAAAAATCTGATTGATGTTTCTTAGGCTGTTTATCAATGTCTTTGCCTATTACAATAATGAAACATGAAGGTCCTTGAAAACTCATTTCACAACATTAGTCTCAAAATGATTGCAAAGGTTGTCTATTTCGAGGGCTCATGTAAACATAGCAACAGTCATAAGCTGAGGTTTCTATTGCACTCTTATCATAGTACTTAACTAATAAAAGAGTATTGTTTCGTAGTTTAACACTAACGTAAATAGCTAGTCAATATTTTCACATATAGGTCCTTAGTTTTATGGTAAATTTAATCATAAAACATGCAAAAATTAACCGCTAGCGTTACAAGGGAATATTACTCTAATTGATAGGCTATAAAAATGCAATTAAAATAAAATTCAACAACAATTTTGAGCATGTAAATTAAATACATGACAACAAATAAAACTAATACATACATGCGTGTTATTGCATCTCATTCTTACTCATCGCTATTAATTTGGAAGGAAAGAGACGCAAAACACAATACAGTTACGCAAAACCATAGAACATCAAAGAGAAAAGTTACCTCCTCAACATTTCTGCGCGGGATATGAAAGAAACTTAGCAATAATTTCAATTTCACTTGCGTTTGCAAATCTGGAAAACAGTCCTTGATGTTTTTCAACACTTCGGCATTTAATTGTGTACAAATTGAGCCGCTTGTCCACGAATCATTCGAAGTACCGAGTTTATTGTGGAGCCACAAAGATGTGTCACTATCCCGAACGTTCGCCATCTTGCAACTGAGATAGTGACGTATTCGCCATGTGTCTCTTGAACAAACTTTGGAACGAAGATCGATAGAAATATTTTCACTTCAATAATAATTCTCAAGACTTAAATTACTTCATCAAAACGTTGAACTTACTTGTTTTTGTTAAAAAACGTAAAATAAAATAAAAGACGTATTATTTTTTATGTAAAGTCCTTTTTCTCCCTCAGCAGCCTGTCGCATCGATATAATCGGCAAAGCACTCTCTCTAAAAAGCAACACTAGCTAGTTCATCAATTTGTCTATGTAGGATGATATTCTTGCTAACTGTACGTATGATTGGGAAGAAAACATTTTCGTTTGACCTAAAATACCACAGTCCCGCTGTTAATTATTTATCTTTCAATGTTTTTAGAGTTTTCAATGTATTATTGCAGGAACGAATGTGTGTTATTTTTTATTCTACATAACATGTAAACATATACCTCGGCATCTTTTGGTAATTAATTAAATGAAAATGTGTTTACAAATGATTACAACACAACGTTTTACTACTAAATTAATAACAATATGAGTTAAATAACACAGCGTGGTATTTATGTTATGACTAAAATACCACGTTGTGTTGTAATCGTTTGTGTCAAAAATATTATTGTGGTCCATGTCAAAAATGGCAAACAACTGGGGAGTTTTTGCGGGATTATGTCGAGTGAAGTTCAGCGCCTGTTTTAATTATTCGTAAATTGATTCCTAGTGTCCACGCTCCACGCACCTGGAAAATACAGGTGCGATCTCGGTTGTGGAGCTGAGAATTTTATTGTAGTATTGACTACCACACTCGAAACTTGCCGAGAAGACCGAATCGATATATTTGTTACCTTAGTAGATGCTCCTAAAACCATTAATGAATGTGTTAGCAAAACACAAGAAATGGACATAAGACTATGCAATATGGTCAAAAGCCTTACCTTCGGGGTAAATTAAAAAAAAAGCAAACGACTGTCATTACGTCGCGCAACGCACGGTGCACCTTTAATCAAAGGACAACAACAAGTGAACAAGACTTATCCAGTGTATTTATGGCAAGTCTTGTACCGCTTAAGTTAGTGACTTCTAGTGGAAGTATAGTGTGGCAGAATGATCGGCCATCGTCAACCACATATTGTCGCCCGATTTCATTTACATTTATGAAAGAAACGGAAGCGAATGTTAAGGCTGAAATGGAAATATTTGAGACCGAGATTCGTGAACGAAAGCCGACTGATTGCGGCAATGCTACTGTTACGCACAATCTGTGGCTAACCATGATTGATGGTAAGGTGCATTCAATCATATCTGGTACATCGGCAGCAGTGTGTGATTTGTGCAAAGCTCGCCCAAGCGAAATGAATAACTTGGAAGAAGTGAGAGCTAAACCCGTGAATACAGATTTATACAAGCATGGATTTAGTTCATTGCATGCTTGGATTCGGTCTATGGAGTGTTTATTACACATTGCCTACAGAATGGACATAAAATCATGGCAAGCAAGAGGTGACGAAAATAAAAAAAAAGTTAAAGATAAGAAAGAAGCCATTCAAGAAGCTTTCCGAAGAAGCACAGGCTTACTTCTAGATGTTGTTGTGCAGGGTAGTGGCAATACAAACACTGGAAATGCTGCAAGAAGGTTTTTTGCAAACCCTGAAACGACTGCGGAAATTACTAAATTAGACGTTAATTTAATTAGAAGACTCGCCGTTATTTTGCAATGCATTTCCTCAGGCGAAAAAATTCAACTTCAAAAATTTAAATTATATTGTGATGAAACAGCAAATTTATTCGTGGAATTATATCCATGGTATAACATGCCAACAAGTTTACACAAATTGCTAATTCATGGATCACAGATAGTGGACCACTTATCAGTTGTGCCTATAGGTTTTTTGTCTGAAGAAGCATCTGAAGCAAGAAACAAGGATTTTCGTAAATTTCGAGAATGTCATACACGAAAGCATAGTAGCATCGCCACTAATGAAGACATTCTTCATAATCTGCTATTATCTTCCGATCCTCTTCTCACCAGCTTACGACCGAAGATGACAAATAAAGCAAAAAAGTCTTCATTTAGAGAACTAGACGATTTACTCATACGTGATCAGAGTGAATTGGAGTTCATTGACGTTTCAACTGATACAATTGCTGCATGTAGTGACGTTGAAGAAGATGATGACGATAATAATGATCATGATGTAGTTATTGATGAAGATGAAGAAAATATAGTTTAAGTCTTATAGTAGTATAGTACCTACCTAATATTATTATTAACAAGCAGGTTGTTTGTTAATTTCTTGTTTTTGTGTATTTTTTTTATTCTGTTCTTTTTTTGTTTTGTGTTATGCCAATAAATGTTTTTTTTTCTTTCTTTCTTTCTTTTCTATTATTGTTAGTAACTAAATGGTAGTGTTAATTAATTAATTTCCTATTACAATTTAGTTCTTAGTAGTTGTTTATTTTTTTAGTTTGTCTTATATGTAGTTATTTTCTTTTTTATTTTAATTTATTTATAGGTAGGTACATAGTTGTGTTATTTTTAAATTATTTGTTTTACAGTGTATTATATAAATAAAAAATATATTTATACCTACATATTTTCTTATTGATCATAAAACTCTTTTTCTTTTCGACTTGTTATTGTAAATGCGACTCAACCAATTACTAAGCTAATGATGACATTAGCCAATCACAATGCAGAGATTAAGGGCTGTTAACATAGTAATTACAATAACTAATTAGATTAAGCAAGTACTGGTAATCTTTACTTAATGACTCATTAACGCTTTTGTTGTATGGCAACAGAAGCGTTCATAAGTCATTAAAGTAATCACAAATGCACCTGTTATTTAAGGAACTACTTAGGGATGACTTATTCTCAGTAATAAATATACTTAATGTACCTCCATTTCATCAGTTATAAAATAAAAAGTATAGATACTAAAAGCAAAATATCTCGGAAGGGGGTCTTTGGGGGCACCATGTGTCCTTGAAGAAAATGTGGCATAAAATGGGTAAACAACAGTAGTGAAAACCGCAAATCGAAACAAGGAGGGAATCATGAGATACAGACATTTTTGTGCCCATTTCCATACAAAAATAACAGTTTTCATCGAATTGCTCATAAAGTACTGGTCGAATAAAAAAATCGTAGTAACATTTTTTGTAGTACCTTAATAGAGTAATGCAACTGCATATTTAATTTTTTTCAATTAAATACTTTTTCAATTTTTAATTCTATGTCCTACCTCTTGTATGGGGACGATCCACTGTGCGGTGGGCTGAAAATCGCCTTTCAAAGACAGAGACTTGAATCCATAGAGTATAGTAACTAAAAAGCTTGAATCATTTTAAAGGGTCCTTTTTTGGTCTGATATGGATTCTGCTGACCATTAGTATACCTACTATAAAATGTCGTAAGAGGCAATTGCGTGTACAACTGAAAGAGTTGTTATAGAGAAAATTGTATGGCAACGACTTGAAAAATGAGGATATTTCTAATCCAAAGATTCGCCAGTTAAGAATGATTGTTATTGAGGATATTACATTTACCTAATTTCTCCTCATTAAGGTGATCTTGCACTAATTGCTAAATTAACGTGCAAGTACCTACCGTATTTTTTTTTTATGTGGATCATTTTAACTAAGTAGTAAATACATTAGGTAAGTACATAGGAATTTAGTAATATAGGATGATTACCTCAATGAAGTCATTGGTAATGAGGACTTGAGCATTAGAGGAGATTACATTCAAAAGGCAATCCATGTTATAATCACCATGCCATTTCAATAAATAAAAACGAACTTTTATGTCTCTTGGGCTATTTTGGCCTATGGTATAAAAAAATACTGTAAACTAGACTTAGTATACTTATATTTGAAGAAATTAGTGAAACACATGAAAAAAAAATTGAAAAAATTTTAAGCTAAAAAAAGTGGTATTGCTATACGAAGTACCTATGCCAAAAAAATACAAATAAATAGTATTGTATCTATTTGCAAGGATGTAAAGGCGAATCTAAAATTAATCTTCGGATTCCAGAGATATCCTCATTTTTCACGTCATACAATTTTTTCTTTAAAAAATATAACTTTCATTTGTACACACAATTGCCTCTTACGACGTTTTATAGTAGAATCCATTTTAAGGCAAAAAAGGACCCTTTAAAGTTCAAGTCTCCATGTCTTTGAAAGGCGATTTTCAGCCCACCGTGCGCTGTTTTGAGAGCTAGAAGATACTAGCCATAGATACACTATTACGATACTAGCGACAACCGGCGGTACAAAGTTGACAGTTTGCTTCACTATTTTGTCAGTCTTTTAGCTGAGGGATAAAAATTGTGGTTGAAGAGAATTTGTATAGAAAATATGTCAAACGGCCATTTATTCTTCAGTTGAAAATTATCTGAATCATCATTTGCCTAGTCTTTTCCTAACTATATTGGGGACGGCTTCCAGTCAAACCGGATGCAGTTGAATAACATTATTTTACTTGGAGCGCCTGCCTGATCCATCAGCCCATTAACTGGGTGACTCAGTTCTCCTTGGCACTTAGAGCAGACTGGTGTCAGATTTTCTGGCATAAATATCTGAATAGTAGTATAGAAAAAACCGCCCTAAAAACTTTTTTAATATTTATAAATTTTATTAAGTATTATGCGTGCCAAATAAGAATAGGACTGTCAAGACGCCATTTTGTTCAGTAATACGCGCTAACTTCATTACCAAAGCGTATGGTGTGCAAAAAAATCAATAAGGAAATTATATTCAGTTTAAATATTTAATGTACGCTTTTTTGGGTATTTTTAATACATTTCACGCCAAATTTATTATGAATGAGTAGGATTTGAAAATAAAAGCACGTATATAAAAAATATATATATTATTTCAGTTTTTATCAATCGGATAATATTTCCTCTACACCACTTAACACAGCGTCATCGTCGTCGTAGTCTGAATCTTCATTGCTGTCGCTGTCACTGCTATCTCCGCCTGTAATAAGAGAAAACATTATTAATTTAATCTCAAACTGTATTATTCACTTTTTTTATTTTTTCAGAAGTATCTAAAATTATAGTTAGGTACCTGCATTTATAATGAAGCTGAAGTCATCGTCTTCGAGCCGCTCAATTTCAGCATAATTTGCTTCAAGTCTCTTAACATGATTTACCTCCCGTCTCCAGTCATCTACTGTGATTGAAGCTACAGGTTCTCTTGTCAGAGCCTCAAACTCGCTGGCTAACTGGCTTACATTTTTGTCTGCTACACGCCTTTTTATTAAATGCCATATGTATTCTATGGGATTGAGATCACAATTATATGGTGGCAAACGCAAAACTTCATGGCCGTGGCTGGCAAACATGTTGTCGACTACATAATTCTTGGGAGGCTTATGTTTTTTTATTAGTTCTTATAACTCGGCCTTTGTGAAATCATTTTCAAACTGAATATTTTGTTCGGAGAACCACGCCTGTAACTCTGCTTTCCTTGCGTTCATAGTCGGTGGCTTATTTTCTTCGAAGCTGTGGTAAGGAGCGTTGTCAATTACGACTAGGCAGTTTTTGGGCATGTTTGGTAACAGCTGCTGGGTTAGCCATTTCATGAAATTATCACCGTTCATCTGGTCGTGATAATCGCCCGTTTTTGTTTTCGCTTTGAACATAAGGAAAGCTCCGTCCACGAATCCCGTTTCACCTCCGGCATGGGCAATGATCCAACGCGGTCCAGCACTCGTATTTTTAAGGACCCCAGTGGTCTCACTAGACTGCCAACACTTGGCAACAGTGTAATGCGAGTGGATCCACGTCTCATCCAAATAGATGACGGGCTTCTTGTCAGCACCGAGTGCATCATTTTGACGTATACGCCGGAGGTATTTTGCACGCCAAGCTTTGATATTAGGTCTTTGAATTAGCTTGGACCTATTGTTAGCGCACCTCTTGAATCTGTACCCAAGTTGGGTTTTTATGATCCTGCGCAGGGTCGTTATGCTTCCTTGAAAATTTAAGTCGTCCCGAGCTTTGACAAAAATTTTTTTCATTGTTGGTACTTCTTTGTTTACCAAGTAAAAAGAGTTTATTATATTGCTTACAGCAAGTAAGTCGAAGCTGTCCAAAACCAATGTCTTGCCACGTGGTTTTTTTTTCGGCGTTGTTACTTTGCCCTGGGTACTCGGGCCTGCAGCCATAGCAGCGGCTTCGGCTTCGTTCCTTTCACGCCTTATTCTCGTAATAGTATTTTTATTTACGCCGGTTGACAAAGCGACTTGTTCTGTAGCTTTCATGGTCGTACATTTCTCTAGATATAGATATATCACCATCTAGAGTGCGTTGTATTCCTGCTAATGTAAAACTTCGCAGAAGTTCATTAGCACGATTTTTTTCATTTTCGAAGTACTTGTGCACATTAAAAACGATTTCTCGTGCTCTACGATGGAGCACCGCACCTCTCTTCGAACTCATTTTGAGTTGAAAGTCCACTCAAACGCACAAACTTAACAAATATGAAAAACAAAATCAACGATGATAACAAAAAAAAACCAACAATAACAATGAAGTCCAGTAGGAAACAGATATAAGACACGCGCGTATACACGAAAGCGTAGCTAACGGCACACTGGTAGCTTCTCAGTTGCGTAGCAAAATGGCGACATATTAGGGTGACCAGTAGCATTAACTATGTATTTGTTAAATTTTTATGAATACTGTTTCCATACCTGTATAATTAATTTATCCAAAATTATCCATTAGTGAAATTCTATAAATAGTATTTTTTTTTAAAGAATATAACGATTATACAATAATTAAATCTATGAACAATAAAAAATAATTATACGAAAATTCTTTTTCGCACTTTTTTTTTGCTGGCAGTACTTATTTGACAGTTTTCGTGTGAAGTTGGCAGCAAGCGCGGTCCTATTCTTAGTTGGCGCATAGTACCTACCTATGTAATACTTATATCAATTTTTCCAAACTTGAGCACTGATGACATCACAGGTAAACAGATTTTACAATTACCTAAACATTACATTAGGTAGGTACATTTAAGGGTACAATTATTTTTCATTGAAAAGTTTATTTGCTTCTTCAAAATCGATGACATTTGCGCAATCTTGGATAAACAATGAACCATTTTGTAAGTAAGTAACCATTGACAACAGAGTCGCATTTTTAGCGCCATATTTGAATTTTTTGTGTTGTATTATTATTTTTATCGATCAAACATCATCCTCAGATTACAGAACAAAACTTCTGTTAATACATATTGTCAATTTTGTTCTATAATCTGAGGAATTACCGTGCTTATTTTATCCACAAGCTCTACAATAATCCTGCAAACAATGTCTGAAGCATCTCAAGAATCCGTGCCTTTGAATATTTATGAAGAGGAAATAAATGAAGAAACAACACTGGATCTCTCATCCCAAGGACTGAGTATAGTGCCCGAAATAAAAAATCCCCATTTATGTGTAAGTACCTACCTACTGATGTATTTCTAGTTGTTCCATTCCAACTCGCCCAATAAAATGTCCTTCCACAAATAGTATCTCATCATCATCTTCCTGCCCATATCCCATGTTACTTGAGGTCGGCGCAACACGTTTTTTTCTTCCATTCTGTCCTGTCAGCCATCACATTCTTTGGTCTCCCTCTCCCTCTCCATCCATTCACATTAATATTCATAACTCTTTTAGTTACTTACATGTATTTCATCCCTTCTCTTAACATGACCATATCAAGATAATCCGTTTTATTGAAATCAGCAAGCAGTTAGTCGACTCTTCACGTGACCAATGGGCTGGCCTTTTATTTGGCTAACGAATCAGCATTGCCATTCGACGTGGTTTTGTGGCCAGTGTTCTGAACACTTTTCCTGTTGACAGCGATGTTGACGAAATTTTCGATGCCCTGAGTCCATGCCATGAGTTCTTCCCCTCCCCTTTTACTCCGCTTGAAAAAACAGCAGACTTGGCTCCTTGTATTGATATTCTCACTCCATTATACCAATACAATAAAACTATAGAAGCTCTTCAGTTTGCAATTTAACATACATGTTTCCATTACAGATCCTATACCTTCAAAACAACGGATTTAAAACTATACCAGATGAACTATTTCCCACTTTACAGTATATCATGTATTTAGATTTGAGAGATAATCAAATCACTGATATACCGAAATCCATAAAACATCACCCGACTCTCACTCATCTGTTGCTATCAAACAACAAACTAACATCACTTCCGAACGAACTAGGAACTGTCGTTAGCTTGAAAGTCCTTCAACTAGGCGGGAACCAGCTCATGTACCCGCCAAGGGAAGTCATAAACGCGGGAGTTTTGAGCATCAAACAATTTTTGAACCACAAATTCATTGAGGAAATGTTCGAAAACACCTCCCGCTCAGATATCTCTGAAGTTACGGTAAGCACAAGCCGAGTTAGCCCTGAAAACTATAGCCAAGGAGCCCGGAGCTACAATTCAGTTATCGATATGGCCAAATTGAAAAAAAATATGACAGTTCAATTCAATGAGAAAGATTTGGACGATTCAGACGAAGAGTTGTATGCGAGAATGAAAGGGAAGTGCCCGAAGTTAGCAAAGAGCCGTTATACTATGCCGACGTATTACCAAAGTTCGAAATATGTTAAGCCGTCGAGCTCGGATGGGAAATCCGCATTTGAGTCAAAAATAAAACAAAGTTATTTGAGAGATTTGGCCATAAAGAAGCACAAAGACTTACTAGCGACGAGAGACAAGATTCTGCAAGGGAGAAAGTGTGTTCTTTTGTATAATATTTTCTATCGACCCACTTTTCGCACATTTTTTTTCACTCTGGTCAGATTTTTGTTTTTGGTTGCTAGGTTTTAGCTTGCAAATAAAATAAAGACTGTCGTAGATAACATGCTTTTTTTTAAATATTTTACTATTTTTCTTCCAAACGTTCCTCCTTACCCAGTTTTTTTGTCTCTTCCAGAAGCCTAGAACAACTAAAAAATTGGCGAAAAGATTACACTATCAATAAAAGCGAAGCCAATAGTTCTTACAAATTGGACTCAAAGGACTATCCTTATGACACTCATCCTGACTACATGACACTTTTGAATAGAGATGATTTAGAGAAAGATTTGCCTGATAAGTACAGAAAGAACTTGATACGAAGATGCAAGCCAACGGTACCTAGGAAGAGTAACAACGATGTCCATTTAGCTTTGAAGATAAAACAGTTGTTTGATAATTTGGAAGCCATTGATTTGAATAGGAAAGATATGACCCCTAGGACGGAGCAGAAAATGCTGCTGAATGAGATTCAAAAGGTATTCTTATGTCACTCATTATTTGCCTAGCCTAATATATTTTTGCAGTGCCCCCGTCCAAAATATGGCCCACCTGAAGTGCCCTTACACCTGCCTGCACCATTGAGGACATAACGAAAGCCACTGATGTCGCTATACACGTGGCCAACTACTTACTGCGCACAGTGTAAGGGTCACCATCGACTCGAAAAGAAAGACAATATTTCATTATTTGGAACATGATCATCTAAGTTAACAGTCTTCAGTTCAGTGATCACTGTTTACTTTGGATATCAAGGGTTTTCCGTTTTTCTCACCGATGCTTCGTCTCAAGACGATGCATTTATGTACCTTTTTTAATTACTCCTTCCACTCTGGGCGGAGCGGAAGGGAGTGTTAGACTCATACTGACTAAAACCCATCCTTGTCCCTCCTGATGCCCTTTGCGTTGCAGCGCTGCGGTGACTTTTTCGAAAAATTTTAGTATCCTTTTATGCACCTAGAATTAATCCGTTTTTTTTCAGATCTCTGAAATAAAGCAGAAACTAATGGAGCTTTCGACGACCAACACTAGGTCTGTAGAAGCTGAATGAACGAACGGCTGAACGGACATTTTACTATGAGGAATATTTTATTTATAGTTTAGTTTTATTGCTAGGAAAAACAATTTATCAAGGTTTCGGAAAATAAAAAGCATCAATATGATTTTTAATGTTTTTATTACCGATTTATCGTCAAAATGGCCGGTACCATAATAAACGGATATAAATAACACAAAGTAACTGACACTAGTGTTAAAATAAACACGGTTACACACATTACGCTGTTTTAAAAGTACTTAGCCATTAGGTACATAAGATTAACAGCCGTTTGACAACTTTGCCCAGATTCTTGGGCAATGTAATGTCCAAAGGGTATAGAACTTTTGTGGCATAGCCACCCGTCGCCATTTTGTTTTTTTTTTTTAATAACGGCGCACGGCAAAACAGGTATATATTGGATAGAAGACACTAAAACAAACAAAAAATGTTAGAACATGGTGTCCTAAACTGACACGTTTCCGAGATATTTGTAGGTAAAGTCCCCATGTGCGATTATGAGTATCACTAAAAATTAATTAATTTCGAGCTTATATGCATAAGCTTATATTCAAATAATAGTTCCCAGCTTAATTCAAGCACTTATTGAAGAAATTAAAAATGAAAGCTCGTGAAACCCACTATATTAAGAAGTTGCCTACTTTCTCGCAATCGCAAAAAATAGTGTCTTATTTATATAAATGGTTAAATCAAGCCGGGAACTATTATTTGAATACAATCTACTACATAATATAAGCATGTAATTAGTTCATTTTTAATGATTGTCATTGTTCTCACTTTGCAACTTTATCTCCAATATCTCAGCAAGGTGACACTTACACCCATTTCACCGTGCGCCCACGATTTTGAAAAAAAAAACAAAATGGCGGCGGGTGGATATGCCAGCTCCCATAGAAAAATGTTCGAACTCTTTTGCGCGATACTTGCCAATGTTTTACTTTGCCCAGATACATGGACATTGTTAACGAACTTTTCCGACATACTTGAGAAATGTTGAATGAATGTCGAAGATACCGGCGATGTTGACAAGACGACCCATGGACAATTAAAATATTACAAAAGGAACATTACAATTCAATAATTCATCATTTTATATTTATAATTTTATTAGACTTATAAAAATTGATAATTTATCTTAATTAATTACTAAACATTCTGTTAAAAAACTATTATGTTTATCATTATGTTTACCAATTTACAAAAATCGTTTCTGATTACATATTTTTTTGCGTAATACTGTAGTACAGGATAGTTATACGATACAAAATTTAAAAAACATTACCCTCTTTCTGGGGCAGTCGGGTAATTATAAAATCATACAGAAAGCATATTGAATGCAAAATTGTGCAGTAAAATACTATAGGGCAACTTGCATACCATAAGTACCTATTTGATACATAATAACTAAAATATATTTTGCATATTAATAAAAACTTTTTATAAATTTTAATTGTGATTNCATAATAACTAAAATATATTTTGCATATTAATAAAAACTTTTTATAAATTTTAATTGTGATTAAGAGATGCTAAATAATAGCGAGATTGTTGCCAAAAAAACAATGTTGTTAGGAGTATATTTCAAATCAAATGAAATAATTGTCATGCAAAATACAGGTGTCCATATGTATTTCCAGTAAATTAAATTAATACTCTCTTGTATTAGTAACAAATTGGACATACATATAAACAATTCATCCAAGATCTATCTAGACTATGATTGGAACTGTTGAACGAAAAAAGAAAAAAATGTGCTCCAAATTCAAATTGTTTTGAAGCAAAAACATATGAGAGTTTACAAAATAGCACTGCAAGTTTCAACTAATCAAAGTAGGGCTTATTATTAACTTTTCGAACTAATTCTCACATTTTTAT
>NDFZ01003796.1:4755-22576 GCA_002192655.3 Mamestra configurata
TAAGTAGCATACTCTGGGTGCATCGTCCTCACATAATATTAAATTAATTTTTGTATACCAAATTTTGTAAAATCATTATTTGAAAAGAGTAACTATGGAGTTTCTTGTCCGTTCTTCTCCATAAGAATCTACCTTTCCGAATGGACAGTAGAGTCACTTTATTAATGTAACATTATTATTTTACTGAACTGTAAACGATGACGTTCAAAAGTGCCGTTTAATGGCCTAATTGAAATAAACGTTTTGACTTTTGACTATTTTTGACTTTGTAAGGGAATCTGATGTCACTTTTCTATCTATATAAATTAGTATGTACGAGTGATGGGATAAGATTTGAATTGCGATGCTACCTTGAGAGGATTGTGTGAACTTAAGAAATTCTTGATTGAAAAGGCTTACTACTCTATCAGTGAGTTTTTAGATGATAAGAGCATAAAAGAAAAAATGTCCGATCCACTTATTATTCTATTTTGTTTACGATGTCACTTATTTGAAACAGTTGAATTTAGTTTGTAGTTTTTTTACACCTAATTTGTACGCCTTGCAAGGCAAAACATAGTGATACAACAAAAATTTTATACCATGTACCATATTATATTACCTATGTTCAACAAATAAATACTTTGACTTTACTTTGAGGATTTTGTCTATTCCTCCAATAGACAAAATATAGTATACATGTGTTTCAGAGTGTGTGGTCATATTTTAGGAAGTTGTTCTGCACCTGATATAAAGAAAAAAAACAATTGCAAAAATAAAAAAAAGGTTGCCTTCTTAAAAATTGATCCCTTTTAGGCAGCCTGATGCAGTCAGGGTGGCATGAATTTATTTCAATCACAGATTTGATGCCTACAACTGCGTCAATCAAACTGCCTGAAAAGTGTATTTTTAAAGACCCTGAATATTTCAGAAGTTTCGTCAGTATTAAAACTATTTTTTGCCCATGACTTCGTATGCGCATATCCCGTTTTTTCCCGTTCCCGCAGGAATTTCGGGATATCCTCTCTTAGTGCTCCCTAACACCTACATGCCAAATTTCAGCTTTCTACGACCAGAAGCTTCGATTGTGCGTTGTCTGTCAGTCACTCAGTCAGTCAGTCAGTAACGGAAGAATTTTATATACCTATGTCAACGGAAAATGGCAAACTCCTTAAGATTATAAAATAACTTGAGAGATTGACAACTGAACATTTGGAATACTTTTTTACGCATCAAAATTTGATAATCTATAATATCTCGAAGTCATTCCGAGAAATTGTGGACAGACATAAACTGGCGACCAACCAGCACTCTGGTCTACAATTCATCTATTTTAGTGTGATTGACAGTTCAGTTGACAATTTAACGAGAGTTTACAATCTCTCAAGTTATTTCATAATCTTACGGAGTTAGCCATTTTCCGGTGACATATATATAGATTGATCGGTATTGCGTTTTATACCTAGGATATGCAACTGAACAAGATGACAGTGTAGGAAGAAGTTCTTTCTCCGGAAATTACACGCCATAGACGAGTTTCCTCTATGTTCCACAATGCACGTGTCGCGACTGTTCTCATAAATCCATACACATGTAGTATTGGACTGCTATTGGAAACAAAGTCTTGCAAACTGGGAGATTGTGTTCGTATGCAAGTTTTGGGTGTAAAGTTTAGGGTCAGAGGAAGTTTGTATCTTTGTTTGTAGTAGAGCTTCTTATGGAATTGTTCGACCGGAACGTACTGTTGATAGCACCCGTTTTGCCTGGTAGTAATAGTACTACCGGGTGGATAGAAATGCAGGGGTGAATAAAAACGAATCTTTTATAGGTGGTTTCACGTTATTTAAATATTGATAATAAATACATAATAATATTATAATAATAATTTACGATCGAGCTTCTTTTACTTACACATCATTCTAATTCATTTTTAGGGTTCCGTACCCAAAGGGTAACCATCGGAACCCTATTACTAAGCCTCCGCTTTCCGTCCGTCCGTCCGTCTGTCTGTCAGCTCAGCATCTCATGAACTAAAATACATAGTTAGACAGTTGAAATTTTCACAGAGTGTGTATTTCTGCTGCCGAAAAAATACGAGACCTCATACAAGAAATCTGAACCCTTCGTGTGCAAGTACGACTTGCACTTAGCCGGTTTTTAATTTATCTCGATCACTGAACATTTCACTACTTTTTGTATGTAGGTACGTGTATTGTATGTGTATCGTGCGTTTTACCTTGTTTTACTTCCTTTCCTACTTTAATTAAATAAACGAATGCGTTACAATAACGAATGTAGGTGTGAAATAAAGTAGTACATAACAATTAGTAATCTTGATCGATCGGCCGACACGCGATACAAGTGTTAACTAGTTTCAACACATTTGTTAATATACACACCGCCATTATTCCAATTAACACAATGATAAATAGATCTTTCACGTTAATTATACAGGAACACACTGTGAGATTTCGATAAATAGCCATATTGTTGCGTTGTAATTTTATCTATTCATAACATTATAAAGCTGAAGAGTTTATTTGTTTGGTTGAACGCGCTAATCTCTAAGATTAATCCTGACTCCAATGAATGCAGAAGTGTGTTTGTTTGTTACATCTTTATGTCTTAACGGCTGAACAGAATTGGATAGATAGTCTTAGCACACGGGTAGACCATGTCCTGGAATAGGACATAAAACATTTCTTACCCCGGGAGTAATTTTGCTTTGGGATAATTTTCGATATTCACGCGGGCAGAGCCGCGGGCGACCGCTTGTGATATGATTGAAAATGTCGAATGTCAAATCGTTTGTTGCCATCTATAATGTACAAATACAACTGGAAAATATAAATATAAGGAGAGAAGAATAGCGCTTTAATAGTTTTCCTAGTAATTTAGGTTAGGTTGAAATGAGAATTATTGTCTATATTGTTTTATTATTTATTCGTTTTAATTGCGTATAATATTGTAACTAACTTTTTCCCGCAACTTTGTACGCGTATATCCCGTTGAATTTCGGGAAATCTTCTTGCTCCCCTACACTCCCCAAAGAACCTGCATGCCAAATTTCAGCTTTCTACGACCAATAGTTTCGGCTGTGCATTGTCTGTCAGTCACTCAATAAAGGAGGAGTTTTATATACATATATTGATTATGACAAGGTTTGAGGCAGCGTTTTTTGCCTCGGGTCACGACCCAAAATCGGGTCGCAGCCGGTATTGGGATGGGTCGCGGGATTACGACATGAAATTGGTTGAATTGCAGGTGATTTAGTACTAATAGAAAGATTTGCCAGAATGTATCTCACGAAATTTTAGGCAGAATAATCTGGGAAACTTATTTGGAAATGAAGCTGAAAAGGCCCTGCTACCATTTCCAATTAAAAAAATATTTTTTTTGTGTGAAGCTGGCATTCGTCCCTTGCTGTTTTAGAAAAGTTGTTTTATCAATATTTTATAGTGACCTAAATAAGTTTTTCCTATTATTTTATTGAAGTATAATATGTACAAGTAACAACTAAATCGCGAAATTAAATACAAACGTGTATAAAAACAAAATAAATCATTGCGCATCAAAACATTCATACACATCGCAGTCAATAGGGAATATGCATGAAAAAAATATTTATTTTTTACACAGTTTATCAAAATATATACAAAAATATAATAGTAACCGTGAAAATAGGATCAAAGTTGATCCAAAAACAAACGAGGTATAACTATTATAAACAAATATATCTGTCTCTCTCGCGAAAACGCCGATTTCTATGGTAGCTGTAAAGGCGTCATAGTATTTGACGTCAGAGTTGGTATCGGACTTCTCTTTCTAATTGACAACTTTGAACCTTTACAACTTCATCGCTGATGAAGGTATACTAAAAATATTTCACAATTGTTAAATAGAGCTAATAACTATTACATTTTGCGAATAAAAAAATTGTATGCATATTCCCTATTGTTTTATTATCACTGGAAGGTAAATTAAACATTAGGGTCGCGGGCTTCAGATATATTTATTCTTTGGGGTCCAGCTACAAAGGTTAGGAACCGCTGGCTAAAGCATCATTTCACATAACACTGTTGAATTATAAAAACAAATTGTGACCACGACATTCCGGACACTTTGACCACAAAATATTTTGTTATTGACATATTTCACGATACCCAATTTAATTTCCTGACAATTATAAATATTTTAACTGCAGTGAATATTGTATTTCTCATTCAAAATGCTAAAAGTAACTTTATTTATTTAAAGCAAATGTGAAAACTATAGTTATGTTATTCTGTAGGTAGTTTCTGTGGGTTTATGTTTATAGATGTTTCCTTTTATTTCTTAACAACTTGTTGAAATATATACTATGAAGGATCAGAGTAAATAAAGGCTATTTTTATTAATTGTATTTTACTTATACTTGCTTACTAAGATAACTATGAAGATCTTGTACTATTTCTGGAGACCTTCGTCATTATTATTTTCGTAATCTCGAGATAATTATCAAATTTTGGAGCAACAAACACCATGTTATACAAAAAGTTCAAGTTTCATTGTAATTCAATTTGTCCAGAGCTTCTTGGCAGATTGCGACTTCGATGCGAATACGAACGCTTCTTAAAAATACGAGAAAAACCCGCCTGTTCCCTGCCGAACCCCCTTATACTACAACCCGTGAACTTCCCTTTCATTCCCCAGTCCCTGACCCCCGACCGCTCGGGAGTTAGGGTGCGAACCAAACATTGTATATTCTCAAGCGGCGCCGGCGTAAAGGAACGTTTTCTTTAAGATTCTCTCCAATTAGCGAGCCGGATTTAGAACTGGTTTATAACTCGGGATTGGATTAGACAGGCTTCGGGTGTTTTCAGCTGGAATGGCAGACTGCTCCTCTTTATTTAAAGCAGTTTGGTACCAGTAGTATTTGAGAAGCTCGAGCTGCATGGGTCGATTTTCAAGGTGCCTTGTGTTTCCAAGGTCGGTCTTTGGATGGGTGACGGTCCCGGTTTTCATTTTTGTGAGAAGCTAGAAACTCTGCCACCAGTCTTGCCAAGGGTTATCATGTTACCCAGTAACTCGGCTGTGGAGGTAACATACAGTTGCTCCATATAAAAACTGTTTTAGAAAAAAAATACAACCGACATCCAAATAAAAAACTCGGTTGTATTTTTTTGTAAAAAAGTTTTTTTTATTTTACACTTTTTAATGATACCCCCACATCTAACAAATCAAAATCTCAAATAGTTTATTGCAATCCATAATGTACACATAAACAGGTGTTAGAATTAATAAATAGAAACAATTATGGACCCTGTCGGGCACAGCAAAACTTAAAATAATTAATTAGGAGAGAGGAAGAGCGTTTTGTAACTGTTCTTGTAAAATGTATATTTAATTATTTCCTGTTCATCTTGTATCTATTATTAAGTACTTTAAACATATTATTAATTATTATCTGCATTGGTATTAGCATTTTTTATCAGGTATTATTAGAAAAGTATATTATTTATTAACAACACCACTGGAAAGTCACGGGAAAGCAAAACATGCAATTTTGTTTACTTGGATGGTATATTTTCTATTTCCTCCAGCTATTTTGATTTAAAAACCAAACCACTCAACCGATTTTGATAAAATTTCTATTGCACCAATCGGAACGCATATACTTTCACATGAAATAAGAATTTCTCAATTCGGTTCATAAATGACGGAGTTATGAGGTAACAAACATACAAAAAATAGCATAATTGAGAACCTCCTCCTTTTTTTGAAGTCGATTAAAAATACAGAGATTCAGCTGCATGCGGTTAGACTTTACCAATAGTAGGTACTTAATTATACAATGAACAACACAAATATGACTGTGCTTTATAAATACCTGGTTTGCCTACCAAAAATGACACTAGAAATCATGGTATTATTTATGTTAAGTAAATTACTCGTACTTATTTCCATAAAATATTAGAAAAAAAAAAACAAAAACTCAGGAAGTGTTTACTTTGGCTAAACAGTCTATTGGATTATTAAAACAAGTCCCGATACACGAACACGAAATAAGAAAACGTTCGCACACAAATTGTGCCAAAGAAAGAAATAATCTCCTTTTCCAATCACAATAAAATGAATGAAAGATAGTCTGCTACGCGGGCAGACGCGTAGACGCGGCGTAGCAACGTCGTAGCGGTGACGCGCGTAGCAGTGGGCGGGGATGATCTCGTAGCAATCCGCTACGAATCCGATTGGAAAATGTCTTGAGACTGAGGTGCATTGAGATGTAAGAAATAAATTTAAGGAAAAAGTATATGGGATGTGGATTTTGGGGATTAATTTATATGGAAAATTAAACGCCTATGGTTACTTTTACCTTCCTTGTATTAAGAGCTCGGTCGGTACTTAATCTAAGAAAAGCACATTTCAATCCGAAGTTTAAATCTTCCTATGATTAAATTCAGAATTTAAGAAAAAAATTATATAGGACAACGAACTCTGTCATACAAAACAAAGTTCAAGTTTCATTGCAACCCTTCCTTTTTAGGTACTTTTTAATTCGAATGGTCACTTTGAATCAATTTAAAATACACAGCACTAAGGTCGATACCTACTTCAGTTGGTGAAGATGTTTTGAAATTATCTTGAATAATAAATTTAAGTAACCTGCCGGTCGATTTTGTAAACATGTCGAAGTAAAGGCTTGGGTGAAGTGATCACGAGGTGAAATGTCAATCCATATAATCAAGATGTCACGTCACGAAGTGAGCTGTCATTCCATTTTGATTATATGGATTGACAGCACACCTCGTGATCACTTCACCGACAAACATACAACATGTTTACAGAATTGACCGGCTGTACACCCTAAGAATTAGGCAAAATGATGCATCTGCTGCGTCTCGTAGCTAACATACTACCTAGAAATAATAGCAGATCACGCCCGAGGGGATAAAGCAGTGTCTTATGTCACGGGCGTCATATTGAATCACGAACGCAATTAAGGATTCGAGAGTTAACTCACAAGCGAAGCGAGGGAGTTAATACAAGAAGCTTGAATGCAGTGAAGGATTTAAGCTAGCCCAAGGCAAAGACACCTTTATCCCCGAGGAGCATACTGTACTTTTCACACCTACTGCGAGAAAATTGTGCTCAAGCCATGAATAGAGGCGGCTGTTTACCGCGAGCGGCGTGCGTCGGCCTCCACTGCGAGGAGCAGCGAGCGCGTCCGAATCTGTGCCCCCGTCCACCACCGGCCCATAAGATTGTCCTGAATCTCATTATAACCCGCCGGGTAATAATGTGATTTGAATTTGGAACCTCATTTTGACCGCGCGACCTGCACCGGCGAGGCTGCACGGGCGAGCCTCGTGGGCTTTAAATGACGTACTTAGGTTAGGTTTGCATAGCATTTAATTTGGCGTTTTCGTGCAGGTGGTGTGAGAAATAATATAAGCAAATCCAAGGCTTGTCAGTAACTTACGCTAAGGTAGCGTGAGCAAAAGAAACCTATGGCTTTTTTATCGTCCACATTGATTAATAGCCAAGGCAAATGTTCGAACAGCTTAGCTTGGCTCGTTTTACGACCATCGCCTATGCTGTATATTTTATGCTTTTTATAGTACCTGAACAAAAGGTAATGCTGCTGTATTCTTGATGAATGTTACCTTTGATTGATTGCCATGGTTCCGTTAGTTGATTGTTTTTAGTTGCTAATGTATGGTGTTACAGAAAGAGTGCTAGTGAAACTGAAACTCAACTATAGTTTCTGTTGAAAAGCCTCTGCGGACATTACACAATTTCAATACATACGAAATAATATAGATTATGGAGAGGCCACACAGATGTGAGAGGACAAGAAAAGGTGACATTCTTACACGAATAACGATTGTCAAATGATCGAGAACATATGAAGTAGACATGCGCTAACGAAAGGTCACGTGGTTTTTCAAAAGTTTGTTTTTTCTCTGCATTGCCTGTGATATCATCATCATAATCATTTCACATCTCAAAGAAGTCCACTGGCAGTGGCAGTGGACGTCTTTCGGCTTAAATGATGTGCTTGGGGGAAGCCTATGTCGAGACATATTCCTCCCCCAAGTGTCGCCACATCCACCGGTCCTGTGCGCCTCGCATCCTACGAATTACCGCGGCCTCCAGCAGAAAGATAGAAAATTGCATTTATTGGCACAATAAAAAAATATAAAAAACACCTCACAAATAGAGAATATCAAAAATGAAGTACATATAACAATATTGTGCCATATGGCCTCAGCTCAGCATAATGTCAGGTGGCAACAGTAGGTTTTACCACCTAACGCTGATTTTCAGCTGCAGCCCACCAGGCCATCGGTCCACCTTGTAGAAGGCATTCCAACCATTCGTCTTCCGCCAGCGGACAAAATCACAATACAATACGACTATGATTTAAAAATCTTATCTACGCAATTACGTCACCTCCGAGACGCTTTCAGTACTAATTATATAATTGTTTTAAGCCCACTTAAGAATCTGTATATAAATATATATGAATTGAAACAAACTATACGTGATATTTGCAGTGAATACAAATGTTGTAAATATATTGATTCTGAATACAAATTGTACAATGCATGTAAATCTATAAACTATGCTATTGACTGTTACGATTACGAAAAAAAGTATTTAAATCTTAAAGAGTTGAAGAAAATAATACTACGTAATCAAACTAACTGTAAAAAACCTGATAGTAAACATGTAATTGCTTCGAAAGGTACAATCCCTTATTATTTTGCACGCCATCAAACGAAGTGCCCTGCTACAAATAGTGCTGTTATCGAAAACTCTACTCATACAAAAAAAGGTACAATTCCACATTATTTTAAAGTTATACAACATAAACAGCTTTTTCGTGAACAACAGCTCCGTAACAAGTAAACCTAAAACTTTTAAAATATTGCATCAAAATATCGCTAGTTTTCTTTCAAAAAAGGAAATTTTGGAACTAACGTTACTGGAGCTACGAGACATAAATAAAGAACCAGACATATTATGTTTCTCTGAAACCTTTGTGCGTGACGGAAGTGAGAAATATTTAAAATTAAATAACTACGCCGTAGCAGCTGCATTTAGTAGAGACACACAGAGAGGGGGAACCTGTATACTCGCTAAACAGGGGATTGTTTATAACGAGCTTGCTCACATTAAAAAGTACTCAACCCCAAAATCATTTGAAGCCTGTGGCATTGAAATTCCATTGCACAAATTACTAATCGTGTGTCTTTATAGAACCCCTAAGTCTGATCCTAACATATTTTTGGATAAACTTGATCAATTAATGTGCGAAACAGGGAAAAAATTTGGGTCAAGTACAAAAATTGTTATTGCCGGTGATTTCAATATAAATACTTTTAAACAAGGGAAAATCACCAACTACTTAAAGGATCTATGCAATAATTATAACTTACAGATTCACGTTCAAGTTCCCACCCGTAAAGACTCGTGTATAGATCACATCCTAAGTAACATAAAAAATTCTTCTACTGAGGTTTTATCCCTGTACTTATCCGACCACGACACAGCACAACTTTTAGATTTCCCAATAAAAGAGCAAAGTTTAAAGGCCAAATCATACTTTATGTATAAAAAAGACTATTGTAGTGAAAATATAAGTAAATTCAAAAAATGCCTTGCAAGCTTAACGTGGTCGGAGGTACATCTCGAAACCGATATAAATAATGCATTTAATAAATTTCACGAGTTTTTATGTTTATTATATAATTTATGTTTCCCAAATATTAAGATTAAAGTAAATAATTCTAATGCAAATAAACAAAAATGGATAAGCAAGGGTCTCAGAAATAGTTGCAAAACTAAACGATGTTTACGATATCTCTATTATAAAAATAAAACCCTAACGTACAAACTTAGATATAAAAAATATTCATCAATACTAAAAAAATGTATCTTTAAATCCAAAATAAATTCAAACATTAAATACATAAATAACAGCCAAAACAAATGCAGAGCAACGTGGTCTGTCATTAATCGTGAACTGGGAAATACAAAATGTGATAATAGTATTTCTCAACTAGAATTAGATGAGCGAATACTGACTAATCCCTCTGACATAGCAAATGCTTTTAATAATTATTTTATTGATTCAACTAGCACCGTGACATTTGATAATTTAAATGATAATGACAAGCCTAAAAAAACCATGTCAATTCCTAATTCCATGTTTCTCAGCCCCATGACTGAAGACGAAATCAAAAAAGAAATAATAGCTTTAAATAACACGAATTCAGAAGGTTACGATGGAATTAGTACAAAGGTAATTAAAGCTTGTAGTATAGAATTAATTCCTATTTTGACTTATTTAATTAATCTTTCATTTTCATCCGGAACTTTCCCTGATGCGTTAAAATTATCAGTCGTTAAACCTCTTTACAAAAAAAACGATAAAAATGACGTTAAAAACTATCGTCCGATAACCCTTATACCCATAATATCGAAATTGTTTGAAAAATGTATGCAAAAGAGACTTTCTGACTACTGCACCAAATACAATATTATAACAAAAGAGCAGTATGGATTTCAAAAGCACAAGTCAACAACACTAGCGATTGCTCATCTATTGGGCCATATTCATAGTTTTCTAAATAAAAATTATCTAACGACAGGATTGTTCTTCGACCTGTCACAAGCTTTTGACTTTGTGGCACATGACATCTTGCTGAAAAAATTAGAAAAAAGCGGAATAAGAGGTTTAGCACTGCAGTGGATCGCGTCGTATTTAAGCAACCGAAAACAATACGTTGTTATCAATAAGGTAAATGATAATTTATTGACTTCGTTTACATCTGACAATAGAGTTAATAATTGCGGCGTCCCTCAAGGGAGTGTATTAGGACCTTTATTGTTTCTAATATACATAAACGACTTGCCGTTAGTGACTAATCATAAATGTGTATTATTTGCAGATGACATTTCAATTATTGTGACATCTGACAAAAAGTGTAAAACTAAATCTGATCATGAGATGGACATTAATAACACTATTGACGACATTATAAAATGGTTACAGACAAATAAATTGAAAATCAATTTGGATAAGTCAAATTTTATACAGTTTAATAAATCAAAACATTCGAAATACAATTTCAAGCTTCATATTGACAGGCTAAAAGAAGTTCCACAAACTAAATTCTTAGGAGTACTCATAGATCAAGATCTGAATTGGAAAGTACATCTGGATAGTTTGTGCAGTAGGATCAATAAGTTTGTGTATGCTCTCAGACAAATAAAGAACATAACCAACAAAAAAACAGCAATTACGGCATATCACGCCTATATAGAATCCATCTTACGATACGGGCTTATCCTTTGGGGTAACAGCACAGATAATCACCGAGCATTTATTGCGCAAAAGAAATGCATCAGAGCCATTTGTGGTATCCGTCCTGATGAGTCATGTAAACCATTCTTTAAAAAGCTAGGTATATTACCACTTCCGTCACTGTACATTTTTGAGGTTTGTAATTATGTTTATAATAATAAGGGATTGTTCAAAAAAGCCTATCAATTGAACTCTCGAAATAGAGATCCTTGCAGACTAGTTTTGCAGGATACTCCCAAGTCAGCCAAGTATGCGAAAAGTTTTCTAGTCATGTGTATACGCATTTACAACAAACTTCCCAAAGAAATAAAATTGTTATTAAATACTAACTCATTTAAAAACAGATTATTGAAATGGTTGAAGGAACACATGTTTTATGAAATTAAAGATTTTCTTAGTTTTAAACAATAAATTTCAAGTCTAATTGTCATTGTATCCGCAATGCTGAGAAATGCTGTTGAAACTATTATTATGCTTTTGATTATTATTATTATTATTGTATTTCTAATAATTTTATTGACTTTTTATCTCTGACATTGAACTTTAGAATTCACTGATAATAATTAATTTGCATGCAATTGATACATATCCTGTATAGCTAAACATGCGGACTTAACATTAATATCTGACTGTAACAACTTTATACCATGTTTAAGGCAAATAAAGACTTATCTTATCTTATCTTATCTAATACAACATCATAAAAAATTGGACTTTTACATTTTAAAACCGTTGTTCCATCGACATGAGAAATAACAAGATTACATGAGAATATCCTGTCGGGAGGAATGACTACTATATATGTTAAGTCAAAGCTTTACAACCTTCAGCTCGATCAAGTGTTCAAGCCGTGGTTCGAGCTTATCCATTTTATATGAGGAGGAAGCCATGCACTCTATCAAATAACAATGAGGGAAAAATTGGCGGATATAAATAGAACTATTATGTCAAATAGTAGGTTTGTAACATCTTGAATTTTGAAACAGAGGGATTAACGTTTAGAATGACTAGTCAATCAATGTGCCTAGTCTTTCTTTCTTTCTTTTCTGTGAGGCACGTGGATATTTATTTATTTATTTAAGTACATGGAAGACTCACAGAAAATAAAAAGAAATGAAAAGAAACTATAGTTACCAGAAAGCCAATGTTTACCCATCCAGGGATCGACCTCGCATGCGTGCAGCTGTTATTATGTACGCAAGAGCTTCTAAAGAATACTAAAGCGAGAGATCACATACTAAAACATGAATTGGTGATAAACTATTTATTTATGTATTTATTTACACATATACATTCTTTTAATATCATACAAACTTTTGGTTATTTTTTTAGTACTTAAATTTGCTCCATGTGCATATTACTCTTTTATTTACTTTATTTCGATTATATTTATATATTATAAATTTTATATTGATTCAAATGAACCGCCACTCGTCCTTTAAAAGGTTCTTTAGAAAACCAGCGTCAGACAGCATCAGCCTGTCTGACATATCGCTAAAATGGACCTTTTTAGTGCAGCCGTGAGACGCACTTAGTTTTTGGTATAACTTGTTATTTTTACCGTGCGTGTTTCATGTACCTGTGCTAAATAAATTTTATTATATTCTATTCTATACTAAAACAAACAATCAAAACATAATACACTGGCTGACCCACGCAACTTCGTCTGCGTCACATTTTTCATGAATGCTCCGCTCCTATTGGTCGTAGCGTGATGTTATATAGCCTATAGCCTTCCTCGATAAATGGGCTATCCAACAATAAAATAGTTTTTCAATTCGATCCAGTAGTTCCTAAAATTGAGCGTTCAACGAAACAAACAGTTGTTTCAGCTTTATAATATAAGAGGACATGTAATTTAACAATGAAAAACACTAAAATATTCCACTAAAATTAAACCCTTTAAACGCCAACTTTTAAATCCAGCAACAATATTGCCAAATCACCACACAGTTCAAGTAACATTGGATGTGCCATATATCACTAGCAACATTTTCATAGTGCGACCTCTCTTATTGTGGTCTAACGGTCGGATGTTCGGGAATGTTCGTAATATCACTCGACTTTGATTAATGCGAGTATGTTGTGCCGAGGATAGTAAAGCTATTTGTTAAGCAAGATGTAGTTGGAATTCCATATGGTTGCTTACGTAAGGTTATGAGAAGGAGGAATCTTTTGTTGATAGTCTTGGTTTTCATGGCGACGCAAGAAATTGCGAATACGGTATTCGACTAAAAAAATCTAATTAGTTCGTCAGATAGATTTCCAAAAAATATTGGACACGTATTTTTTATTTTGTCACGTAAACAAAAATGAATACGATACAGTGCGTTGAAAACTCGTGTGACGTCACTTACCAGTACACTTTTTACTGGTAAGTGACGTTACAAGCCCCCACTCCTTATCTTTGATGCGTTTTATCTTCGTTTTTTGACGTCACAACGTCTAATAAATCGATGAACGCCGGCTGCACGCACGAAAAAGGATGACTCATTGTAACGTTTCGCTCATTGTAACGTTACGATCATTTCATCAATGTTTTGTTATGACGTCGTCAAATTAAAATATCGTCCGTAAACCGACTTTACAGACAACCAATTTTTTAAATTAATTTGATAAAATAAAAAATACGCATCCAATATTTTTCGATAATCTAACTGACAGAATAAATAGTATAATTTTTTTCAACCCAGGCAACATCCCTATTAGGAGGGTCAATAAACTAACTGGTTATTATTATGAAGTTGTGAACAAGAAAGCTGGTAATAATCATTATGTAGAAAAATTTGGCTTGTGTTTAAACGCCTACCAGAAAAGTACCTATTTACTACAAAAAAAATCGAAATAGTTGCCAGAATGGATAAATGCTCACCAAAATCAAATTCGGTTGTTGTGGTTAAAACAAAACAACCACGAAGGGGATAACGGGGTCTGACTCGCTCGCTTCGCTCGCTCACTAGACCCCGCCATCCCCTTCTAACCTAACCTGTCCGAGTCGGGGTGTCCTAAGTCCCGAGCTCGCTTAGCTCGCTCTTGCATCCAAGTTCTCCTAGTAACAGAAGTAACATTGTATTTCAGGAAAACAAGATTTGGTGAGCATTTATCCGTTTTGGGAGGCGAAAAGAATATAAAAACAACACGTACAATTATTCTGATGAGTGTATAATTATTTTAGAACTTAAAACGTTGTTCTTTAGACACCTCGGTTTAGAGTGGGTTTATTTTATGTGAAGTTAACATATTTTACTTGGTACGCATTTAAATTGTAGCCGAAAAATTTTAACCAGCTGCCGCCCACGTGGACTTAATACTTCCCGCAGTGTCTGTTTTTTTCTTTAAGATACAATAGTGACGTGTAGAATAAATAGCCTTCACAAGACTTGTGAAGCTTACCGGCAATCTTCCTTGGGTGTTAAAGGGTTAAAAATCCGCCCCTTCGAGTTTGTGTATTGAAGTCCTTTTACTCGAGCATGTTTTATTATTTCCGATTTATAAGCAGATTTATTGATAACGCCTCTTTTTCTCTTCTTCGCACTGTCACAGTAACTGCTTGAATCACTACTATCAGCCATTCTTACACTTTTTTAATTTTAACAACGACAAGAAACCGTTACAAATATAATTAAAACAAAACAACAAGTGACACACAGACTATATAAAGATTGACTGACAGTGACAATTGACGACAGTTAATTCGGTATTGCCACTCATTTATTTGAGAAACACCATTAGTCACTGACTTAAGGGGTTACTCAAATAAACCAAATATTCAGCATGTTATAACTTCCATGCTAATGCATTGACTTGTGGGATTTCTCTCTGTAATGTGTATTTACTGTCAAAGAATGCATATTACAAAAAAAGTATTTTTGCCAAAAAAGCTGACTTATGGGGTTTCTCAAATAATCGATTCAAGTGTGCCAGCTTCCAGCGTACGCAAGACAATCAGCACCTGGGCAGATGTCTATTTTTCCATCCCTTCAGTTATTCTTTATGGTGACTACCGATACGCCACAAGAGTCTAATATTAAATCTTTTTATAGACCTCTAACTATGCCCCTGACTTCGTCCGCGTGGAATAGTTACTTGGGGCAGACATTTTAATTTTAAGATTATGAAGTTTAGTAAAGTTTTAGTCAATGCTACTGAACAGAGAAAGAATAGATAGATTTACCTAGATAGTTTATCAAATGTTCGACGTGATTCTTTAAATTGGCATAACTTTTTTATTTATAAACCGATTAACATGAAACAAACACTAAATGTTAAGTGTAGCTTATCACAATGTATTAGTAAAAACCACATCTAAGTCGGATACGCCGTTTCTGAGATTAGCGTGCACAAACGCACATACAAAAATTCTAACAATCATTGTTTTCGGTGCTATTTGTGTTGATAAAGGTCCCAATAATATTTTTTCTCATATCTTCCATGTACAGACAGCGATCCGTTACATTTTTATTAAATGTATAGATATAGATAGATAACAAGAATTTAGAAATATCACGTCTAATACAATAACCTACTATTGGTTTGATGCTGAAGAGCTTTGATTTTCATTATGGAAAGACACGTAGTCACATCCAGCCACCTCCTATCTACATCTATTATTTATACTTATGCCGTAAAGAAGGTAGGTACTTCTTGTAGTGCCAACCACGTACCTTGTTCAAACCAAACACAAGACCACATATTCAAATTTTCACTTTTTTCGTATATTTTAAAACTAGAACCGTTTATTTTAAAAGTAAATTGCTCAGTTCTGCAGTGCGGGGTTGGCGCAGTATATCTGCAGCCAAATGGCGGGGATTTTATGAAATGCTGCTCACTTCTATAACTGCTTACACACTCATTTGACGGCGAAATGTGAAAAATGCCCGAGTGAGAGTATAATGGAGCGTTTTCACGTGGCTTTAAACTAGTTTTGAATGAAAAGGCATAAAAGCATAAAAGGCACAACCTTTTGTGTTTTGTAACTATTTTGTTTGCGGTAACAAAACGTTTTGTTAAAAAATGTGTGTTTTTATTAAAGTTTTCTTCTGTGTGTCGTCTGTCGCTTTCAAGGTGACGTTCTCGGCGTTTATGGAAATGGTGCATCCAGGTGCAAGCCTTGCTTTGAGAAGCGACCTTCGTTGTACTTATATTGTCTGTAGTCTGATTAAACGTTGCGACATTAGAAACTAATTTCTTCTTGACATCTAAATACAGACGTTCTAAAAATACTACGGGCTTAGTCATTTTTAGATCGGTGTCGTTACAAAAATAAACAATATTTTTTCTAGCACTTTCACCGATGTCGGAATCTTGTCAATATTTGTGTAAATGTCAGTAGGTAAGTATTTTTCTCAGATCCGTAACATATTATTATCTGACCTTCGGAATCCAATTATTACAGGACTAGCTGCCCCCCGTGGCACCGCCCGCGTGAACGTCGAAAATTATCCCAAGGGATACTAACTAAACTACATACTCCCAGGATAAAAACAATCTCTATACCCAATTTCATCTAAATCGGTCCAGCCGTTTGCGCGTGAAGAAGTAACAAAGATAGACACATACTCATAAACTTTCGCCTTTATAATATTAAATATAGTTTGATAGATTGAAGTGTAATAGTGTGATATCTTAAAGTTCGAGCAAAAGATAGAAATCTGAGAATAGAACGATAACCGCTTGGAAAGTTTTCGAACAATAATTATTTCACAGTGGAAATTCCCGTTCAAATAATATAAAATTTAATATTAAAGTGGAAGTTTAGATATCTACGGAGTCTTAACCAAATAATTCAATGTTAAAGTTTCAAGTGAAAATTGTTATCATAATTTTAAAATTATGGTAATTATATAACTTGTGTGTTTAAGTCAATACATTTTATTACTAACTAGCTACTGCCAGGGGCTTGTCTCACCTAAAAGTTGGAAAACTATCCCAAGGAAACATGCCTCCGGGTTTTTAGTTTTTATGTGTACACTTTAGACAATTAAGTACCTATGCATATTTTTTTTAAATTTAATATGGGTTTGCTCTTGACTCTAGTCTAGGTCATAGATGACAGAGACAAAGTCGACGATGGAGCGAGCTTACCCAGAAGAAGCCTGTTCACTCTAATTTTGAAGAGATTAGGGTTGTATGCGTTCGGAAACACAGACGCAGGCAGAGAGATCCACTCCTTTGCTGTGCGCATTATAAAAGACGTTTGAAAAAAAAAAGAAGTGTATACTATGTTTTAATCAAATTTTTATGTTTTATTTCTCGCCACAATACACATTAGATTATACAAGTTTTCCAAGAATCAATAGTACATAAAAAGTATATTGTGGGAGACTGGTGCCTAAACTAGGCTTGGCCCTGTAGGACATCTATATATATAAAAATCAATTGCTGTTCGTTAGTCTCGCTAAAACTCGAGAACGGCTTGACCGATTTGGCTAATTCTTTTTTTGTTTTGGTCGCCAGATTACAGGGAAGGTTTTAAAACAAAAAAAA
>NDFZ01003796.1:23735-37239 GCA_002192655.3 Mamestra configurata
TGGCTGATCTTTGCGTTATGCTCGTGAACGGGTGCTGCTTGTGGTGAAAGGTCGTCTTGTTAGCCATGGATTTTACTATTGTTATAACGATTATATGCTTAATGTTTAATTTTGATGGCCCTGGTTTATCACTTGTGGCGTCGAGTCACAGATCTTTTTATTAAATTCTACCCTCTGTACGTGTAAGCGGGCACACCCTTCATGTCTGGAGGCTTATTTAGTTTGATTTGATATTGTTTTTATGCTTGAGTT
This sequence comes from Mamestra configurata, assembly GCA_002192655.3. Classification (NCBI taxonomy): domain Eukaryota; kingdom Metazoa; phylum Arthropoda; class Insecta; order Lepidoptera; family Noctuidae; genus Mamestra; species Mamestra configurata. Next base: position 23,988 of record NDFZ01003796.1, read on the forward strand.
TGTCTGTTTATGCTGGCATAATGGAGTGTGCTAGCTTACAAGTAGCGAATTATTAAGTTTTATGTTTTTACGTGTTACCTTTGTTGTATTGTTTTCTTTGTAAGAATACTGACTACTTACATACCTTTGTATAAGTGATAGTTCTTATAACTCAACAGACAGATGTGTTGCTGGGGAGTTTGTTGCGCCACTTCTTCTTCCCAGCTAAAACACTAGGAAGTGGTGACGGGCGGGCGTTTTGGGGGACTGTCTTTATGTAGAACTTTGACGTTCAAAAAGTGCTGGCACTCAGCCTAATTTGAATAAATGACTTTTGAAACATGCGTTTACATAAACTGACTAATCAGACATGCAAGGTATTAATTACTACGTTGTGAGCGTCCATGTTTTGCCAATAATGACAATAATGAATTAATGACAGACAGACATGGTATGTCCGTGTGCCTAGTTTCATCGCGATCCGTTCTGTCTATAGTTGAAGAGCTTACATTATTGTATAGATTGCATTGTTTATTTTACCTTTCTTGATACAATGATGTATTGTGTTGGTTGGATTAATTATTATATTATTATTATGATATTGAGGATATCCTTCCTCAGATATAATTTAGGCAGGATTGCAAACCGCAAATTCGAATTCCTTATTATGTACCCAAACAGAATATACCAATATTAATTAAATATATTGACACTACATTTTGCCCGCGACTTCGTACGCGCATGTCCCGTTTTTGCCCGTTCCCGTACCGTATTTTCGGGAAATCCTCTTTTGCTGCTCCCCTACGGAGTGTAGGGAAGCTACAAGCTAAATTTGAGCTTTCTACGAGCAGTAGTTTCGGCTGTGCGTTGTTTGTCAGTCACTCAGTCAGTAACGGAAGAATTATATATTGTGTATATTAGGAATTATATGTATATAACATACAGCTGATTGTCATGATGAGTTTCTAGTATGTATTACCTTTTATAATGTCGGTTCAGTATTGTGTAAATAATTGTGTATATAAATCTATGTGATGTGATACAAAAAATAAATAAGTCTTCAAGCGAACTTAGGGGTCTTTTATTGGTAACTTCAGTAAATATTCTCCAATCCAGCGCACACGAGTGAGAGCCAAAACCTAGCTCCCACACATTAGGATTAATTAATTGCCGGCTGTGATCCTGTGGCTTAATTAAATTAATTTTTGTATACTAAATTTTGTAAAATCATTATTTGAAAAGAGTAACTATGGAGTTTCTTGTCCGTTCTTCTCCATAAGAATCTACCTTTCCGAATGGACAGTAGAGTCACTTTATTAATGTAAAATTGTTATTTTACTGAACTGTAAACGATGACGTTCAAAAGTGCCGTTTAATGGCCTAATTGAAATAAACGTTTTGACTTTTGACTTTTGACTTTTTGACTTAACCATTGCTATGTTTATAGAGGTTTCTTTTTTATTGCACTGTTTTGTGACTGTGTTGTGTTAAGCCATTGGTCCCGGCTGTCCTTTGTAGACCTTTGGCAGTCGTTACGGATAGTCAGAAGTCAGATAATCTGACACCAGTCTTGCCAAGGAGTACCGTGTTACGCAGTTAATGGGTTGTGGAGGTCTGGTAGGCAGCCGCTCCACGTAAAATACTGGTATTCAGCTGAATCCGGTTTGACTGGAAGCCGACCCCAATATAGTTGGCAAAAGGCTAGGCAGATGATGATTGCACTGTTTTGTGCTTTCCTGTATTGTAACCTCAATCAATAACCTGTCAGGGTTGCGGAATTTGTTCGAAAGAGTCACCGCGGCCCTGGAACGCAAAGGGCTTTAGAAGGAACACGGATGGGTTTTAGTCAGTAAGAGTCTGACACGCCGTTCCGCTCCACCCAGAGCTGAAGAAGTCATTTGATGATTTCACATCATTAAAAAAAAAAAAAGAATTTTCACAATTGGATCAGTACTTTCGGCTCGAGGAACTACATAAGTAATAACAGCAGCAGTCGTCGATCTTTAAGGTTAAACAACGATTGCCAAGGTCGGTTCGTCGATGGGTGACCATCCATTACATAACGGAACTCTAACGTGTCTCGGAAAGGTCGAGAAGCCGTTGGTTCCGGCTGTCTTTTGAGATCTTTGACATTCGTAGTCAGAAGACAGAAAATATGACACCAGGGTGGGGAGTGCAGATTGGGTAGGCAGTCGCCCTGCTGCTGCATCCAGTTGGACTGGAAGCCGACCCCAACACAATTGAGAGCAGAGGGCTTCATCATCATTATCAACATACCAGCTGAAAGACGTCCACTGCTGGACATAAGCCTCCGCTTTGTTGCACGCTTGGCAGGCGGGTTGGCAATCGCAATGTAGCTGTTGCAATGCACAGAGAATGCTGCTGCCCATTCTCTGGTGAACAACAGAGTGCTTAGTGCGAGTTTTCTAACGTACTCGATTGCGTTAACGTAAACTTAGGGATGTTTCCTGGGTTAAAAGAATATGATTCTATTTAGTCCGTCAGTTAGATTATCAAAACATATTGGATACGTATTTTTTATTTTATAAAATCAGTAAAAAAATTCAAAGATAAAACGCAGCAAAGATAAGGAGTGGGGCTTGTAATGTCACTTTCCAGTAAAAGTGTACTGGTAAGTGACGTCACACGAGTTTTCAACGCACTGTATCCTGTATCGTCTTCATTTTTTGTTAACGTGACAAAAGCAAAAGACGTGTCCAATATTTTTGGAAATCTATCCCGATCTATGCCCTATTCTATGGAAGAAAAAGGTTGTCCGTTATTGTCAACAGACGGCCCTTATTAAGTTTCAATACAAATTGTCGTTTACGCTAACGCGATCGAGAACATTAAAAACTGGTACTAAGGCCACTGCAATGACGACACGTTTGGCTCAGAGGTTGAGCGATTGACTGCTGCGCTGCGTGTCGCGGGTTCGATCCCCGCACGGAACAAATATTTTGTAAACGCACCCACGATATAGGAGAAATTCCTAGTGTGGGACAATGTTTATTTAAAAAAAAAAGGATTCATTGGATTGGAGTACTTTCAGAGACTTCCTACTCCAAACATGAAAATAAACAACCAGTTTTACCTCTTTATTAAAACTCCTAGTTCATATAAAATCAGCTTGGGAACCAGTTATTTACACTTGTATGACATCAGCAGACCACATTTATGCGAGTTGCATGAAAAAATATGACTTATATGTTGACATAATGTTGGTGATGATCTAAACATAGGTTAATCCTATATCTAACTATAACTAGATCTAACCTATCTTTGTGGCATAAATATCACGTACAGTCAACAAAGCTATTTGGTATGCAGGCAGGCAGCTAACTTGCAACTAGGTACTCTTAAACAATTTTGTGAGTGTGCTGAGTAGACCATTATTGTACACCACACTCGTAGGTATGTCATAAGCTTAAAAAGTTGTAATAATAATAATACAACTGTTTTTATAAAACAAATATTTAAAAATGTAAATTTATATGTTAAGAAAATGAAATGAACATAATAATCATTTATTTGCAGACATCGAAGTCCATAGAATAACACAAATTACATAAAAATAAACACAGTACATACACATAAAAATCACAAATAGGCAGAATAATAATAACATAATAGTAATAAATATGAAATAAAATAAATGCACGTACATCTATCTAGAACCGACCCGTGTGTGCAGTCTCACCCATCGACCAAGCATCGGGCAGTCCCACCGGTCACTCAATGCTCTCAACATGCCATGGGTATCTGTGCCGGAGAGAAGCGCATCGTAATGCACACATTAGAAATAAATATTGGCAGTGTAGTGGAAAAAAATAATATTTTTGCCTGTATACCAAATAGCTTTGTAGACTGTACCTATCTACTAAAAGTACCTAAAGAATCCCTGTTATTTGCGAGACATTCAGTTATAACTCGAATTGTCCATTTTAATTTATAATTTATCCTGGTGCTATGCAACGACTGTATCTAAATTGTAAATATTAATATTGATATTCATTTTCAGTGTGCTCCATCCTTCTTCACATGATGGAAAGCGTATATTATGTCGACCACATCACCGCTTTCCATCTTTGCAGGATTGTGGGCAGAAGAGAGCTTACCAATAAAAACAACTGCTAGAAACCCACTTATTAATTTACTAGCTTTTGTCCGCGACTTCGTCCGCGTGAAATAGTTACTTTGGGCAGCCATTTTTATTTTTAAGCTACTAATTTTTCAAAAACGCATGAACGTAATGTTTTTTTTTTTTTTATTTAATATGGGTTTGCTCTTGATTCTAGTCTAGGTCATAGATGACAGAGACAAAGTCGACGATGATGAGGGGATGGATTATTTATTTTTAATCAAGTGCCTAAATACATTGTACCTACATGGTTTTATCCTTAAATGTCGGACTCTCATACACAATTTAAACCCCTTTAAGCCATTTCCGCATGACGACGGTAGCTTACGTTCTTTTCCAAGGTCTAATCTATTTCTATACCAACTTTCATCGAAAGACATACCGCATACGGTACGGCTACAATCGATATACAACCTGAGGCCGGAAATTGCCCGGTCGTTGCCCGGATCGGTTATGTGGATCGATAAGAAAAGAACAGCCAAAATCGTTAAATATAATCCGCTAGAAATATTTAGGTATGGTATGTACTATACAGCAACCAAAACAATTTTAACGACCAACAACATCCAACCCACTGTGTACAACTAACCTACCTGACGACGAAAGTTAAATAATAACTGGAGAGGGTCATTAATCCGCGGAAAATTCACACACACAACCGCGATTCAGAAAGTCAACATTTAGAACTAAAAATTATTTTGTTCGTCTTAATTTATTCGTTCCATTAGGTACTGATAGTTCAAACTAATACATTTACATCCTCCATCATCCCTTATTTTATCCCCATGGGGGTTGAATTTATCAAAATCCTATTTAAGCGGATGTCATCATCATAGAAGCTCCAATCTTTAATTTCAGTTCAATCAGTCGAAAATCTAAGAAGATTGATACAAACTTTCATCCTTTATTTTATCCCCTTAGGGGTAGAATGTATCAAAATCCTTTCTTAGGGGATGCCTACGCCATAGTAACTATATGCATGCAAAGTCTCAGCTCGATCGGTTTAAAATTGACCAAGTTTCATACAAACTTTCATCCCCTATTTTATAACCTTGGGGGTAGAATTTATCAAAATCCTTTCTTAGGGGATGCCTACGTCATAGTAACTATATGCATGCGAAGTCTCAGCTCGATCGGTTTAAAATTTAGAAAGTTTCATACAAACTTTCATCCCCTATTTTATCCCCTTGGGGGTAGAACTTATCAAAATCCTTTCTTAGCGGATGCCTACGTCATAACATCTACCTGCATGCCAAATTTCAGCCCGATCCCTCCAGTGGTTTGGGCTGTGCGTTGATAGATCACTATGTCAGTCAGTCAGTCAGTCACCTTTGAGTTTTATATATTTAGATTTTTAGCCTGTTCTCACAGCCTTCCTTTACTTGTTTTATTTTATTTATTTAGGAACTTACAGCTAAACAGATACATTTAGTGTTTTTGCGTTTTAACTTGATTTCCTGCACTCTTCTTACTATGCAAAAAAGTAGGACATAGCAGGTTTTTATACAGACCTAGTTCAAGCACAAGTCTCCCACAACGTTATTCTATGTTCGTGCTCCACTGTAACTCTAGCCAACAACCTTGAAGATCGCAAAAAAAAGGCAATCTGCAAGGATAGGCAACCCTTGTTGCCTTGAGGGCATTAGGAGGAACACGGGTGGGTTTTAGTCAGTAAGAGTCTGACACTCCCTTCAGAGTCATTTGATTGATGATTTCCTAACCATAAAAAAGAAGGCAATCTTAGTTGATCGGTCTGCGAATCCTTGACCACCTTAACATAATGAGACTCCACCGTGCCTCGGAAAACACGTTAAAACGTTGGACCCTACATTCATCTGCAGATTATTGACTATCGTTACGGGTTGTCAGAAGCCAGGAAGTCTGACACCTTTTTTTTTTTTTTTTTAAGGATGGGAAATCATCAAATGACTGCGTGTCAGACTCTTACTGACTAAAACCCATCCGTGTTCCTTCTAAAGCCCTTTGCTTTCCAGGGCCGCGGTGACTCTTTCGAACAAATCCCGCAACCCTGGCAGAAACCATGGGACCCTACAGTCATCTGCAGATAATTGACAATCGTTACGGGTTGTCAGAAAACAGGAAGTCTGACACCTGCAGGGCGATTCTGTAAACATCTCACCTCGAAAACTAAGGTGAAGTAAGCTGTCAGTTCATATAAACAAGATGGAAGCATAGTTCCCTTCATGCTCACTCCACCTAAGTTATCACCGTGATATGTTGACAGAATAGACCGGCTGTCTTGCCAAGGGGTAATGTGTTACTTATTACTGGGTTGTGGAGTTCAGATAGGCAGTCGCTTCGAGTGTTACTGGTCAAGGCTCGGACACCGATTAAATTTTCAAACCGTTAATATGAACTTGACGCTAAACCTTTTCATTCGGGTTTCGTTCGAATAAACCGTTTTTTTTAAACCTGTATTGGGAGAAGTCTTTACATAAAGGTTTTTTCGGATTTAACGGTATTAGAGCAATAAAAACCGGTTAATATTGTCGCACGACAAAGCAACTCCGCGTCGTGCGCCGCGCACATTCTCACAAGTTGCAACGCGTCTACCGACACGCCCGCCGCGCTGCTCGTCGAATAAACCAAATAATTAACGTTTAAAAACTTATTAAAACGTTCAAGTTCTTTAGAAAAGTTTGGAGCAAAACCGCAATAAACCGGTATTAACCGGTTCCGAGTTTGTTACTGGTATCACAGATGCATCCGGGTAGACTGATCAGACCCCAATATAGCTAGGGCGAGGCAGATTGATTTATTAGCGTGGTGATTAATATTCGTGAATTTTTTGTACCTTTGTCTACGATTGAGGTAGTTATAGGTCGGTATTATCATAAGTGGCTGAAGTCAAAGCCCGGGTTGCCAGAAGCTTGACTGGTAGAGAATGCCTTGTTGCATTAAGTCCGCCTTTTTACCACTGCTGTACATAAAGTTTAAATAAATAATTGGAATTGCATAAGTTAGTTAATTTAATTTAATTAGTCAGATCATTTATAGTAACACATATTCTGTTTTTAAAAACAAATTTTTAGTATTTTGAACGAGAACCAACTGCCGACAACCAACTGTTATGCAGTTTGATAGAATTTATGTAACCATGTTTTGTGTAGATTTTGTATAAAAACTAAATAAATAAATAAGTAACGAGATTAGTCAATCATAACCACATTATAATGGTCAGTGACATGTCAATTTAAACCAAACTAAAACATCGTTGAACCAATCAATTAATCGTCCCTATAATACGTCATGAACTTTACGGTAATCACATACAATTAACAACCACCGGGCACCCGTTTCCGACAGCGTTTCAAAAAACGAATGAATATTTAGCGCGACTCGGCTCCCGAGCCGTTAACCTAGATACGCACGCGATGCCAACGAGTTGCCTTGCCTTCGGTTAGTGAAGCATGCAGCAGGAACTTCTTATAACTTGCAGACGTAATGTCTTATAGTAATAATTGTGCTTTTTAGTTTAGTTTAAACGTCTTCACTGCAATTGGTAAGAGTTGCTCGAGAAAGTGCCATTGCGTATGAGTTTGCCGAAATACCAAAATATAACGGATTGATCACGTGACACTCGAACAGTGTTTATCACTTCCATACATTTTTTTACATTCTGACGATTGCCTTCGCTACGCTACCACTTATAGAATGTCACTTGTCTAGTGTTCAGATGAAGAATAAAAAATCCCAACCAGGCAGAAAATTTTACACTAAATAGCAGGTAGCTTTTATACAAAATCTTAAAGCTTCGATTAATCATGTACAGTATGCCAATGATTCTGTATTATCTCTAAATCCACCAATGGAAGACTGGGATGACTATGTACCTATGTTTTTTTAAGGATGCGAAATCATCAACTGATTTCTTCCGCTCTGGGTGGAGCTGAAAGGCGTGTCAGACTCTTACTGACTAAAACCCATCCGTGTTCCTCCTAAAGCCCTTTGCGTTCCAGGGCCGTGGTGACTCTTCCGAACAAATTCCGTAACCCTGGCAGGCTCTGGCCCTGACGGGCTCCGTCTTCTATGCTGAAATATCTTTGAGGCGCGCGTGGAACACAACGCACCCTTGACCTGGGCCTGGTAGTCATCGGTCAGCGAGCCACCCAACGCTCGCCGTCCGCTTGCCCGCGCCTATGGTTGCCAGGAATCGCCCTGCGACTCCCGAGGCCCGGGTTATTTCTTCTATTGCGGCGGCTGGGGCGTGAGGTTTGTCTCTCCCTCACGCGGTCCGCCTCCTCTTTCACTAGCAATACTGCTTCGCAGAAGGAGGTGACCGTTTCCCTTGCCTCCTCGCTCCGGACCATGGCTTGAACCAGGGCCGGCTGCGACGCCGATCGCTTCGGTGAGGACACGGCCCTTAATAAATATGTATAAATCTTAAATAAAAAACATTGAACTATTCCCATCTTAATGTATGTATGTGTTAGACATGATATGATAGCATAGTTTATTGTGAGTACGTAGGAATTAAGGTTACCGACATAGCCCGAATGATCGCCAAACTGAAGTGGCAGTGGGCAGGGTACGTTGCTCGCAGAACAGATGGTCGATGGAGCCGAAAAGTTCTAGAGTGGCGACCGCGTGCCGGAAGACGTAGCGTTGGAAGTCCTCCCACAAGGTGGACCGATGATGCGATTCGCAGAGGACCGATTGTTGTGGCGACACGCGCGTGGAGGCCTATGTCCAGTTGTGGACATCTTTTGGCTGATATGATGATGATGAAGACGTAAGATCACGTGGACATGTTATAAAAACTAATTAAAATGCTGAAATGTAATGCAACTTAAATGAGGAAAGTCACTAATTGATATCAGCCGTTAATTAAATTACATAATCTTAATTAAATTTTATATTACAAAATGCAACACTATCGCATTTAAAAATATGCGATGCATATACGGAAGTCATTAATAGTTTCGCGAGGCGTTCTGAGGCTGAAAAACTAATGGTAGGTGTAGAGGAGCACAATGAAGTTCCTTTCATGAAGTTCCTACATGGCATTAAATAACAGTCACAATAAAACAAATTGTGCAAAAAAAAGAACTTTTTAAACTACCGCGAATATCATCCATCAGTCTATCAAGATCTGTTTGTTCGATATTAGAAATGCAGTGTTAGTACAGTTTTACAGATGTAAAAACTCAACTAGAAATCGAAACCAGTTATATGTGTAATTTGAATTAATGTCTTTGTGGTATTTTTATGTTTGTGTGTTTTTGTTATTCCGTTGTTGGTCGAAATAAACGTTTATTATTATTTGAATATCGAACAAACACGTAGTGTTGTGATGGTCATAGTAAAGAATAAATAAAACACGTCAGAATAACCTCTACGAATTCATTGAAAGGTGGCAAATGCAGTCTATGATAAAATGTTCGGTTTTCTTGCACCGAAACTGACAAATATATTCATTGACATTTTATTAGTGGAAAAACAGTATATCTGGGCAAGATTCACATTACGACATAAAGTTTATGAATAAAAAAAGTAGCTGTGATTTTCCTTAGCAGTACATCATCATCTTCCTGCCCTTATCCCATGTTACTTGGGGTCGGCGCAACACGTTTTTTTCATCCATTGTCCATGTCAGCCGTCACGCTATAAAATAAATTATCTTTTACGCTACCGCTAATCGGCATCGCTAATCAATCGTCAATTAATAAGTATATTTTTCAGAAAAAAAGACAGAATTGGAGAATGGTAGAGAAAACCGTATCGCACTGAACCCATGACACATAGAACCTACACGAATAAAGTGGGGGCTGGAAAAATCGATCTCATCCATATTATGACTATCAAGCTCCACTACCATGAAATCAGTAGGTATATTAGGAAGTAAAAAACCTCTTTAGGTAATAGGCACCGATATACCTAGCCCGCTACCTTATGTAACTATTTCCCATATCGTTTATAGGAACGATGTTCTCTACAAGATTGTGATCGTAGTTTATGGTTGGAAACCAGGGTTATTCTTTGTAGTTTCGTGTTTGTCTGTTTCGAGGGGAAGTCTCATCCAATATAGATTGTCAACCAAGTAGAGAGATGTGTGCAGAGAGAGTGTAACTAGTATAGACTGCATTTGACGACACAGTTGGCGCAGTGGTTGAGCGATTGACTGCTGCGCTGCGTGTCGCAGGTTCGATTCCCGCACGGAACAAATATTTGTATGGCCTACAGATAGTTGTTCCGGGTCCGGCTGTTTGTGTATGTGAATTTGTATGTTTGTAAACGCACCCACGATACAGGAGAAATTCCTAGAGTAGGGCAACGTTTTAAAAAAAAAAAAAAAGTTGTTTGTGTGTTTTCGAGCGTAGGTATGGCACTCGTGGGCTGCAGCTGAAAATCAGCGTCAGGTGGTATACCTTGTGTTGCCATCTGGCATTATGCTGAGCTGAGGCCCTTTGGCATTGTTGGTTTTCATTATTTATTTTGTTTAATTTTAAGGTGTTTCTGTTTTTTTATAATGCCAATAAACACAATTTTCTTTCTTTCTAGTTATTTTCAACCTGTTACATCCAATGTTAATTTAATAAATTAATTTATTGTTAATAAAATTGTAACATTTTTTTTTTAAATTTTATATATCTATATAGTATCTTCACTGTACCTTTATTTATATTTGCTATCGGTATAAACGTAGTGGATTGTACTGTAACCAGCCTAAACTTAATTTAATTTTATATTTATGTTATCCTCACTGTACAATTGTAGTCTTACCAAAAAAAAAAAAAAACTGTTTGAGCAAATGCCCATGATTTCTAGCTTTTTCGTTTCAGGGATAGTGTAGAACATAATATATGTACTATAATGTCACCGGAAAATTGCAGGCTCCGTAAGATTGTAATAAATCTTTTATAAGATTTTAATTTCTCGATATATTGTGAAAAAATCGTTTTGGATAAATATATCATACATTTAATCCAAATTCAATAGTTGCCAATATTTCCGTGTCTTATTAAGAAAAAATTGTTTACAATTTCACGCGATATTTCACAATCAAACGGCGTTCGCAATTTTCCGGTGACATACATAATTCTTCTGTACATGTCACTGAACTCCTATTATGTTTTTTTGTGTGTGTCTGAGTGGGTCTCTGAATGGTTCAAATTAAAAATTAGATCTAGGTGACGCTGCGATTGGCTATATTTCTTTTCTACTTATGAAAACTTAACATTAAGGTAGGAAAACGTCTTTTCTATGGTGTGTCTCTATATTTTGTATTTTCTGCGTGGTCAGCCGTGACGTCTTTTGACTGTGTCCGGACTCCATATTTTGGTTATTTTGACCAACATATTATATGGGCTCATGCGAGGCCCTTCGTCTCGCATAGGTACACATCCCAGAAAATTGGCTAATCACACTAATACTAGGTAGGTTAGGTTCCAAATTAAATGTACCAACACGACTAAAAACATTTAGAATGGAATATTGATGAGGAACTAAAAGGCTTATATCTCCTTTAATGATGTTCCAATTCGGAAAAGGAATCAATAATAACAATTGAATTAGTTGGCCTTCGCCGGGGCTGCAACAAAGAACTTGTGGGTCGATACTCGATAGTTTCTGGGGCGCAAACAAAAAAACCCCGGATAGATTAATGTTCTCGCACGGATTGAGTGGCGGCCCGTCTGGAGGTTTTATATCTTACACCTGAGTGATTCGGGGCTGATTGTTTTTCCAGGTATTCGCCTAGACTAGGTCAACAAATATTTATTTACTAGCTGTCGCCCGCGGTTTCACCCGCGTATCTATCCATCCCGTGGGAATATCGGGATAAAAAGTATCCTATGTGCTAATCCAGGTCATAAACTATATGTGTGGTAATAAAGTTTTTACGTGAAAGAGTAACAAACATCCATCCATCCATCCATCCATACTTACAAACTTTCGCGTTTATAATATTAGTTGGATTTGGACGATGAAGTTGTGGATTGAAGTGGCTTTTAAGATAAGGTTCTCAGTTGGTAAGAGATATAGTTTTTACTTTGCTCTCGTGATAGTCGCAATTATCCTAATTTTATTAATATTTCCTACAATTAACTGTAAATTGTCTCAATTTTTATTATTGTTGTCGTTTCCATGTTGTCGCTGTCAGTCAGTCGGGCGTCATGCCATAGACAACTGCTGAACTGTGTTCTGTTTTGTCTGTGGTGTGACCAGAGACACGTTTGAATTAATGTCCGGTCCTAAAATGAGCTGGTAGTGTTGCAAGCTTTTTTTATTTGGTTTTGTTATAATTCTGATTGATAAGTTATTTATTTTTAAGCGTTTCTGTGCGTCTTTTCTGGCAGAATAAACTGTTTTTTTTTCTTTTTTTTATGAGAACTTACTACCGAGATTTAAAGTATAATTTAAAAGTATAATTTGACTTGATCTAGGCCATGGGCTACCTTTGTTCGATAGTCCGCGGGGCACACAATTGTATTGTTTTAAAATAAGTTTCCTTTTTTTGTTGTTTCTACATTGTGTGTATCTGTGTGTGATAAATAAAGTAGTTTTCTTTATTTCTTTCTTTCTAGTTCGTCAAAATCCGATCACCTAATAAGCCGTGATTGATTAAGAAACATCAATTTTGTTACTAGGACGAAGAAAACTGTGTTTGTCTCGTAATTGTAGCAAGAAAATATCTTTCCTTTATCGGAAATAAGTTAAAAGAATCTTTATCTCTTATTCCTCATCCCACTCTTCTGTAGCATGTCTGCTGGAAGATTTTCTTTTGAAATGAGAAGTAACTTTGTTCTTTGTAGGTATAAAAATATCTTTAATGTCATCATCATCTGCCTAGCCTTATCCCAACTATATTGGGGTCGGCTTCCAGTCAAACCGGATTCAGCTGAATACCAGTATTTTACGTGGAGCGGCTGCCTACCAGACCTCCACAACCCATTAACTGGGTAACACGGTACTCCTTGGCAAGACTGGTGTCAGATTATCGGGCTTCTGACTATCCGTAACGACTGCCAAAGATTTACAAATGACAGCCGGGACCAACAGCTTAACGTGCTTTCCGAGGCACGGTAGGAGGAGTCTCGGTATGTTAAGATGGTCACCCATCACAGACCAAGCTCGGCAAGCGTTGCTTAACCTTAAAGATCGACCCGTGCG
>NDFZ01003797.1:0-37259 GCA_002192655.3 Mamestra configurata
AGCACTGAGCACTGAGCGCGACTCAGACGGCCACACTCATGTTCTAGCAACAGCAGCAGCCGCGCGGCGCCCGGCCGCACATGTGAGCCCGCCTCACCCCGCCTCACCCCCCGCACGCACTTAACGCACGCACAAGTAATGCTTCACACCTTCTACTACTAATGTTTTGTGAGCTTCTGACATGTACTGCACTGCTATTCTGTCAACATCTCACCGTGTAAGCTTAGGTGAAGTGAACATGAAGTGAGCTGTCAATGCATACGAACAAGATGGAATGACAGTTCACTTCATGCTCACTCCACCTGTGTAGTGTACAAGGTGAGATGTTGACAGAATAGACCAGCTGATAACAAAATAATTAGGTGCACGGAACACCTAGGGTACACTGTGTACCCCAAACGGCATTCAAAACTCTATTAACGTGCAAAATGTTTAAAAGACCAAGGCCAAAAATTTATATGGTTACTATCGCCTTGGGTTATAACTTTGGCCCTAACTCGTTAACCAATAGGAACACATCATAATGTTCCTATTGGTTAAAGTTTGAGCCAAAGTTAAACTCCAGTGCCTAAGTAACCCGAGTTTACTGTATAAATTTTTGTATCAAAACTTCAAGAGAAAATCTTAATTTGCTTACAGTAACTTGAATTAGTAACTAATTAAACTAATTCTTAATTTAAATCAGTAACGACAGGATAATTTATGAAATATTTCAGCAATGCAGGCATTGACTAAATAAAAAAAGTATTTTGTTTTAACTTCGATTTAATCCATGAAATATGGTAAAAGGTAACTATGAATTGGGATATTTTACTGACAAATCTAATGAGTCCGTCAAGATTGCCAAAAAATATTGTACACGTATTTTTATTTTTTGACGTAAACAAAAAATTAAGACGATTCAGTGCGTTGACAACACGTGTGACGTCACTATGATGGTACAATTTTTACCAGCGACGTGACGTCACGCGTGTTTTCCACGCACTGTATCGTCTTCATTTTTTGTTTACGTGAAAAAAGAAAAAATACGTATCCAATATTTTTTAGAAATCTATCTGACGGACATTTTTTTTTTCTGTAAAAAACCTAAATACATGCCACTAGTTCACTTTTATGTTGCATGCTTCCTTAGGTTTCTTCCCTTCAGTTNTTACGTATCCAATATTTTTTAGAAATCTATCTGACGGACAATTTTTTTTTTCTGTAAAATACCTAAATACATGCCACTAGTTCACTTTTATGTTGCATGCTTCCTTAGGTTTCTTCCCTTCAGTTATAAAACAAATAACACTTTCATAGATCTAATATTTTCATTTCAGTTAATTAATACTGCTTCAAATTAGTCAACATTAAATCTCATTATCTTGTAAATACTTTTCATTTAATTTTAATGGTTCCTATAATTTAGCGGGAAAAATTATCAAGTCTACATTTATGAACGAAAACTGGAGAGTTGTTATTGTGTATGTCATATTTTTAAGTCAATATTTATAGACACAGTGAAATAGATAAGTATACAGGCAAGACAATTGTCAATGTCAAACGCAACTGCTTTTTTATGGATGGGAAATGATCAAATAACTCCTTCCGCTCTTGCCGGAGCAGAAGGGAGTGTCAGACTCTTACTGACTGAAACCCATCCGTGTTCCCCCTAATGCCCTTTGCATTCCAGGGCCGCGGTGACTCTTTCGAACAAATTCCGCAAAAACGCCACTGCTTATCATGTAACTTTTAGTTGAATTCCCCGGTCGGACAGTATTACGATTATTCAAAACTCCCTGCGTGTATATCGGAAAGGATCCATTAAAGAAACGTAGTCCCGGAATACATTGTTGAGTTGCGATTAATTAAGTAACATACAGATCAATAAAATATTATTATAAAGAAAGACGAAAAAAAATAAGACGACTTGCCACTAAAAGGGAATAATTTTACTATTGAAAATCGTTTTTTTTTTTTTTATTTTTTTTTTATTTATTATAAGGACTTTTACACATTGTGCATACCAGTCCCATTATACCCTAACCGAATCGATTTCTAATTGAAACATGTTTTTCTGTGACTTAAACCTACCCTGGTTTTTATTAAGCTAGCAATAAAAAGCCATACATTAATTTCAAACGCGTTACTTTTATTTCTAAACTAGCTTTTGCCCGCGACTTTGTACGCGCAGATCCAATTCTTCCCGTTCCCGTAGGAATTTCGGGAACTTAAACCTTCCTCATGAATAACTCCATCTATTGGTGAAAACCGCATGAAAATCGGTGCAGTAGTTTTTGAGTTTATCGCGAACAGACAGACAGACAAACGCGGCGTAGGACTTAGTTTTATAATATGTAGTGAAGTAAATTGTTTAAAGTAAACGGCTAGCTTCTACCAGCGGCTTCGCCGTAATGTCGAAAATTATCCCAAGTGAACATACTCCCGAGATAAAAAAAGTTGCCTTTATGCTATTCCAGACTATAATCTATCTCTGTGCCAAATTTCATCCAGATCCGTTCAGCCGTTCTGACATGATTGAGCAACAAACATACATCCATCCAAACCTTTGCATTTATAATAGTAGTAACATTAACTTGCCTGCATACATATCTATTTCACCTAGCACCTAAACCGATCTCCATATTAAATCCGGCGTGTCCCACCAGCAGCCGCAGTACCGGCCCGGCGCCGGCGCCCCCCGCCCCGCGGCGCCCCCGCAGCAGTTCGATGACGTCAGCAACTACTCCGACTTCATCTAGGCCTTGCCTCAGCATGTGTGGGCGCAGCTTGACGAGGACGAGTAGAATGAACTGAAGACAGATTAGGGATGTTTAGTTTGGAAGTTGTACTCGACCAGGAGTGTTGAAGCTTATAGACGAGGCGCCAGAGGGAGTTTATTGTGCGAATAAAATGATTTATATTGTTTTTTTTATAGCTTGAACAACCCTCGTCCTATTTATCCAAGAATAAAGAAAATATAGTATGGAGATTATTTGAATAATACAAGGGAAGGCTAAAAAATGGACCAAAAGATGAGCCGGCAAGATCTATATCCTTTATGTTTGGCCCATTTTTATGACAAATTGGTTGGCAGAATGCGGTCCTCATATTTTGCACACTGGACTGCCTCTGCTGTCTGCACTAGTTGTCTGCTCGACACTCGAGTACGCTTTAAGACTCGCACTAAGGGCGAGTTTTTTAATCCTCAATCAATAATTATCGGTAATTTCTCTGAAATGCGGTTTTTGATCCATTAATTAGTAATTAATAGTTTTTTATTTGACCATTGTCGGTCAGACTGAACACGAAAAACACATTTAACCTTTTGAACGCCATCGTCACGTATACATGAAAAGCAAGCGCGTGCCCTGTACGCCAAACGTCACACATATGTGACAAAAAGTACGGCGAATTTGTGGCTTGGCGTCGGGGGCACGCCGATGCGTTTGTGCTCTGGCGTTCAAAAGGTTAAACGAAATGTAACCTCAATTATTGACTGTTGGTTGAGTCAACAAGAACAACGGATCAAAAGACTCGCCCTAAGGCAGATCTTGGTCGAGTAGTGTTTTGGCTTAAAACAGATTTATACAAACTTTGACATGCCAAGACAGAAATTAAGAATATCGATAACGAAGGAAAACGTATGGAAGTACAGATAACGATGGACTCACACATGTAGAAAATTTTGAAGTTTACAATGAAATGAATAGATATTATACTATTGTAACTTCTTCCCCTAACGATTAGACCAATGTATTATCTTATATTGTATCGAAGTTATTGTTAGTAAAGTGCGTTTTTGTATGTGATTTGTTAAACAAACATAGCGTTGCTACTGATAGAATAAAACCTTATGGCGGCTCGAACCAATCCGTGAGTAGCTGCGCAGTAGCAAGTTCATGTGAAAGATGGACTACTTACTGCGCAGCGAAAAGCGTCATTAAGGGCTCTTTCACTTTAGACGTTTCGTGTCGGACTGCTGCTGCACGTTAGGCTCGGACTCCACCAAAGCGGAGATGTTCGGAAAAGTCCAAAGCGGAGACGAGACGAGATGTTTTTCAGAAATTCTATTGGTTGTTTAAAAAACATCTCTCCGCTCGTCTCGTATCCGCTTTGGTGGAGTCCGAGCCTAACGTGCAGCAGCAATCCGACACGAGACGTCTAGATTGAAAGAGCTCTAAGTTTGATTCGACCTATACCTACCGAGACTCGGTTTTTAAATATACAGATGTCGTATGTTTACCTGACGTTCATAGTATCATTAAGGCCCAGTTTCTGAAACGTAAATTACCGAAAAAAATTACGAATTGTCAAATGTCAAATAATTCATTTTCCAGGAACCGGTGTTTAGTTGAAAATCGTGCCGCGTTTGTTTACCAAATATGAAGCTTAGGAAAATATACACTGTAACTCCAAGTTGTTATCCCTGCTCGAAATAATCATGTTTCTTTCGCCCCAGCCTTCCATGTAGCCTCTAGATTGTTGACTGATATCATAGTTTGTTTTAGAAAGTACCTACTGTTGGCGTGCGTTTAGAGAAATTTTGTATAATATTTCATATAGTGTAAGTAAAATCCTCCGGTTTTTGAAAGCCTTATCTACAAATATGGTGTTTAAATTGTACATTTAGGTAGATTCAAGTGACCAAACTTTGCCATTGTCGCCGAGGCGAAATAGATGCCCGATCCGAAGGCGAGACCGTTGTGGAGCCGAGAAACTACAATGACATATGCCCACGTGTAGCAAACGACGTTATTCAACTTCGTTTACTACTAGCTTTTCGTGCTGCTTTACTTTTGTCGCCTATCCCACAAAACGTACGATTTCTTGCGATAAATCCGATCTTAGCGCCTAGTTTGTGTTAAAAACGTTCGCTTATTCAATTTAAGCACAAATTCTCAAAACTCGCACACTGGCCACAGTTCTACCAGAGAAAAAGAACCAAGCAATGTTACCCTATATAAAATAAGTTAGACGTCCAATCGCAGAGAGTTCATAATTTTATTCAAAACACGTGTTTAATGGTGAGGCTTTCAAAAACCTAAGGATTGACATCAATATAAGTCAAGCCTTTGCCCAACTTTGTTGTGATTGACTCCATATTATGAAATAAGTAATAAATGATGTTTTTTACACAGATTTTTATTTCAGTCCGTTATGCGTTTCATCGCGTGTGGCGGATTTCCCTTGTTGGCGGATGTCACCGGAAAATGGCAAACGCCGTAACATTGTACAATATCGCATGCAGCTGTAAAGATTATTTTCTAAATAAGACACGGATATATATTGGAAACTATTGAATTTAGATGGGCATGGTAAGGCAGAAGTGTAGCTACTAGTACACACACAATTCGCCAGTTACCTATACATCTTGCCAGTAGCGGACTAAATTTTAGTCTTGTGCCGCCAATGCGGAAGGGGCGGAGGAGATTTTTTGTAAGATTTTAGCTAGATAAATAGCCCTCCCACAATGGGAGGGCTATTTAACTCTATAGAGGAGAAAAAATCGTAGGGGTGTGGGATTCCCACTCCCCTACGATTTTTTTGTCAGATTTTATTATATTTTACGCTAGTAACCAACCCACCTTACCTAGACGCACGGCCCTACATAAAGGGCTTACCGATGATGGAGGTTTTTAACAGGATGTAAGGTCTTCCCTATGTAGGTAAATTAGCCGAACTCGAGTAAATCCAAAAAGAACCTATTGGGCTCCCCTTCTATCTATAACGAACCGTTGTTGGATACAGTTGACACGCGTCACCAAGTTCACTACTCGTGGAAAGCAACCGCCTGATCTTCCACAATCCTGGATTTCACTCCCGCTGCGTGCTACTGCCGCTTACCGTATCGTCTGCGATCGATTCTCGTCGCCGGACTTCCGATGGTCTCCTGTGTCCCTTATTTCGAGCCGCGTCCGCCACGTGGTTAACCGCTATAAGTCTTAAAGCTATGCCTAGTGAACTACTGCGTCGAAACCAGGAGCTGAGGAGAAGTGCTGTCAAACAAGAGAGAATGAGGTCCGGAAACCCACCCCTGATTACTCATAGTATAAGTTCAGTGCAGCCTCTTTAGTCTTCACAACCGTCCTATCCTTGGTACAGAGCAGGCTCTGTGCAGTGCAGTTCACTGCTTTTTGATCGTGGATCGTGTTCGAGATTGACTGTGCACGGGCGGCCTTAGTACTTTTTTTTTATGGATGGGAAATCATCAAACGACTTCTTCTGCTCTGGGTGGAGCGGAAGGGCATGTCACTCTTACTGACTAAAACCCATCCGTGTTCCGTGTTCATGATTTCATGATTCTTATGATTGTTCTCTTTTTTACTTTGTGTTTTGTTGCTGTTGTGTTGTGTCTGTATCGAATAAATGTTTTCTATTCTATTCTATTCTATTCATTCTAAAGCCCTTTGCGTTCCAGGGCCGCGGTGACTCTTTCGAACAAATTCCCCTGGAGAAAAACCCTGGGGCCTTAGTACTTAACGACCGAATTCGGTCAGTAGGCAATCGGTAACTATTTCGAGAGTTCATACAACTCTTAACCAGCCATCCACCCCTACAGAATACAAAACAGGTGTCGGCGTGTTGTGTCCATATAGCTCTACGGACACGCTGACACAACTGCGGCCCCGAACCTTGCTCGAGCCAGCCCTTGTCGCTGAGCCTGTAGTCTTAAATTCGCCCCTTAATAATAATTCTAGTTCGATCCAGCCCGTGCCTAGCTGTCCTCCCGTACCCTTGGAGGTGGTGCCATTAGCGTGTAGTCGCTTAGTTTGTACCTACGTTTTTTATAAGCCCTGGTTGGAGGCTTTAATATTATATTAAGGTCACCACAGGCAAGCCCGGTTAAGCAGTCGAGAACCTCATAGGTAGTACTGCGAGAGGCCACTCACAAAAAAAAAAAGCTGACACAACTTCTATTTCAGCCTATTCGATTAGCAACTTCCAGTAAGGCAAAGGGTGTAGGTAAATAAAAGACATGTCGTGTAAAATATCTTCTTATATAATAAGTATTTGTTTTCTAATTAAGTATACAAAGAATACAAACACACGAGCAGTCTAGGTTAGGCTTAACTTTTGGTATAAAAATCTGGCACTAATAGATAAGAGCTATTTATTCATAGGTTATACAGTGAAAAAGGGTATATTTTGTACCATTAATCAAATTTAGAGGCGGCTGTGATATCCCCTCTACCGCAATTTTGCTACAACGCAGCGGATCGCAATGAATCGTACTAGGTTAAAATTTTCGAGAATGACAGCGGAAAGTTGGTCAACCCAATTGGTAAATAAAAGTCAATTTGGAATGTAGATTTGCAGGACAATAACCTAATTAATTTCGTTTTTTATAAAGTCGTAAACAATATGCGGTTGAACGTGAAGTTGCGAAAACCAGCTCAATACGTAACAAGATCAAAATTTGCACTTACCTATATATAATTCAATAAACTACATATTATACAAGTATCTATGCATAATACACACAATAAACGCATAACGAATTTGAACTTTATCGTGAATTTATAAGTTTGAATCTTGTTTAAAGGCTCAGAATGGTGAAGCCAGGTTTACAGTACAATTACATAACTATTAAACGACCAGAAGTAGACACTATCAGACACTCACAAGAACAAAGTTATCTAATTTGTCTTGGTCAACTTAAACATACACTCAGTGTATACAGAAATATTTAAAAATTCCACATCAAATGCAGATACATAATATAATTATATACATACGTGTTAATTTACTCTAAAGTTCCACGTTTTAGAAGAATGGAGTGATAAATGTAAACGGAAAAAGAAATGGCATTGGTCAGCGTCAACGATGCCAGTGGTGTCGTTTAACGTAAGGGACATTTACCTTGAATACTAAAATGTCCCTTATGTCAATTAACATAAGGGGGCAACCTGCACTATCCAAGATTAAAACGTGGCCAATGATCAGGTTGCTCAATACTGTTCGGATGAAAATTGATTCAATCGACACGAAAAGCAGAAAGGGCATTAACCCAAAATGTCCCTTACATCAATTGATAGCTCCGGCATCGTCACGTCATGCACGTTATTGCTGATTGGCTAACGCAGGTGGCCTAGAGCTTGTCCAAATAATTTCCCGCATTTTGAATTCTTGTGTACCAAGAACAAGAATTAGTTTGAACCTTCTTAGAAATTTCAGAACTGGCTGTCTAAAAACAACTGACGTTTATTATTTCCGTTTGAAAGCCCAAGTGTCATCGACTCTTTCTTACTTTCTTTCTTTAGTCAAAGATAGCAATAGTTTAGATCAGTATGTTACACTAGCACAAGCAGTTCGTTTAATCTGTCTTATATCACTCCATTCTTCCTACTGTAGATAAGGGAGAACTTACTTCCAAACATGAAGTAGTCCTACATTTTATCGACTATTTAACATTTATTTATATGAAACGTTGAATCTTATTCGAGGAACCATACAGCTATGAATATCAATTATATCATATACATATCAGTACCCGGGCGATATATGTCATGTAAGGGTGTTACAGAAATAATTAAAAATCATCATTATGAACAACTATTAATATTATAAAACAAAAGTGGTTCGTAATGATGAGAAAAATTATCCTTTTCCTTGTAGATCCTAGAAAGTAGTCTCTTTCAAACTGATATGAATGACTAAGGCTCTAGACAGACGGACTGCATTTCAACTGCAAGCCAACTGCAAATCTGCAGTTCGGATGCAGTTTGAATGCAGTTGGCACGACTGCAATAGAACTGCAAACCAACCGTGCGGTCCAATTGCAGTCGGCGTGCAGTCGTGTGAACTGCACACCGACTGCAATCGGACTGCACGACTAAACAAGACACCATCATGAGAAAAAGGATATCAACAGAAGATAGATATTTTACTTCAAATATGAACTATAACGTGCCTTCGAGTTCAAATCTACCTCCTATCCAACAGAAGACATTCAATCGGCCAGGAACTTCAGAATCTCATTACAGCAATATTGTTTCACCTGATAATTGCAGCGATGATAGCTCATACATAAACGAAGTAGTCGGTTAACTGTTTATGGTACATATATATTTTTTAAGTAACTATTTTTGTAATTTAATTCATAATGCCTATTCAATGGCGACAGATCGAGCTTTGCAATATAAATAATAATGTTTAAAATTGTTAAAAGCTTACCTCAAAGTAATTGCAATCCTTTCTTCTGCTATACTTTTTCACATGATGGTGTCTTGTTTAGTCGTGCAGTCCGATTGCAGTCGGTGTGCAGTTCACACGACTGCACGCCGACTGCAATTGGACCGCAGGGTTGGTTTGCAGGTCTATTGCAGTCGTGTCGACTGCATTCAAACTGCATCCGAACTGCAAATTTGCATTTGGATTGCAGTTGAAATGCAGTCCGTCTGTCTAGAGCCTAAGAAAAATCTCTATAAATGCAAACTTTTTCTTTGACATTCCATTCCATACATTGCCGGGTATTGTACATTTGTAGCCAAAATAACCGACATTTTTTCTCAGACTTAAAAGAAGTAGTTAAATGTATCATTCATTCATTTATTCAAAAATCTCTACATTATACTAAGGTATTTATGTATACCTAATGAACTAGACAATCAGGTCAAAATTCATACAACGCATTTTGAACTTTATTAGTACAAATAAGGTTCACTTTTGTATGAATCGCTCACCTAGCAAAGTGAAACTTGCTATCAAATTCCTAAAATAATCATTCTTAGTTTAAATAGAAAGTCGAAAACCATTTTCAGCCATATTCATAAAATAATTGTTATCATAAAGTACATTTAAATACTGTCGAGGGCAGACCCGTACTCCGTGACATTAATTTGGAACTCTTATTGAAAGCTCAAATGAAAGAACTCGTATCAGCGAGTGTTCTTAGTCCAAAATGAACCACATAACGCTGGAACGAGTTACTACTGAGCTTTTGCTCACTTAAATTGGTTGAGTTGGAGGGAAGCTAGGTGGGAGGGAACGTCCAACTATTAGCCGCGTATCCACTAGGCAACATTTGACGCGCAACACGTGACGCTCAACCTGTTCGGTAACGTTGCACAACAGCGCCAGCTGGCGCACAATATGAAAACGATACTTAATAAGGGTTGCTCGTTGCCGTTAAACACGATGAGCAACGTGTTGTGCATCATGTCGCGCGTCAAATGTTGCCAAGTGGATACGCGGCTATACTTTCAATGCTGCGGCGCACGGATCTCTCGTCAATTGATCTGTAATCCTGATTGTCTAGTAGGTACATTATCTTTCTTCCACTTGGGACTGCTTTGAGAATATATATTATACTAATAAATACACCATTCCATTATACATAATTTTGTTACTGTATGCTAAAAATGCTTATTTGTATCTCATTGTTATACATTATCGAGTTATAAAATTTTTTTAGTAATTTCTATTAAAAATATATTATAATTTAACCTCCCTTTCTATCACTACAATGACAAAAAGAGACAGAGCACAGAATGGTTTCGACAATTTTAAACTATCAAAGAATTTGGGAACCCATTTTCTTGTTTATCACATTTAAGTAACTATAAATGATTGTACGATATGTCGAAAGCATTACAAATTCGCGAAATTTGAATTCTAAAAAGCTAACAATGATATAAAAGCTAAATAAAGGGAATGCATTCATAATTTCATTTCGATTGGACACACAAACATACCTATTCAATTTTGTTTTTCATAGAAAATATATTTAATATTCTAAATTAAGATGTATCGAGAAAATATAGATTTATCATAACCTCCTTTTTGAAAGCAAGTTACAACACGAAACTTAGTTCTAATCTTAAATGCTTAAATAAAGTGGCTTATAATGGAATAACTGGACTACTTATACTGCATTTCAAGGCAGCGCACAAAGCATTCTAATTGATACCTTTCTATCGTCCCACCCGGCTGCACAGGTTTTAATTATTTATAAATATGTCACCGAAAAATTGCAGACTCCGTAAGATTGTTATAAATCTTTATTAGATTATAATTTCTGGATATATAACGAAAATACCGTTTTGTGTACAATAAATCCCATCCATATTCAATTTCCAATATATCAGTGTCTTATTAAAAAAAAGTTTACAATTTCACGCGATATTTTACAATCATACGGCGTTTGCAATTTTCCGGGGACATATACAACCTTCCTTCAGGGCGCGTAATGTTATTTTATGACCATCGTAAGCCACTTTTTGCAGGTAAATTTTATCATAATATTGAGTATTAGCACCCTGCGACTCATAGTACATTTTACTATACTTATTTTATTTTGTAAACAAATATGGCGCACTGAGATTTTTATTTCGAGTAAATTTGTGTTTGAAATTTCGAACAAAGTCGAAAATTATACGAAGGGAAAATATTCTCGGGATAATAAGTATTTTTTTTGTATGGGAAATCGCTCTGGGCGGCGCGGAAGTCGAGAGTCTTACTGACTAAAACCCACCCGTGTTCTTCCAAAAGCCTTTTGCGTTCCAGGCCCGACATACTCGTAACTCTTTCGAACAAATTCCGCAACACTAGCAGGCTCTGGCCCTAACGGGCCCTGTCTCCTATGCTGACATCTCTCTGAGGCGCGCGTGGAACACAACGCGCCATCGACCCAGGCCTGGTGGTGAACGGACGGCGAGCTACCCAACGCTCGCCATCCGCAAGCCTGCGATGGATTGAAACCAGGGCCGGACGCGAGAGGTCGCCGCCGCCGATCGCCTCTACGAGGAAGGACAAGTATTTTAAGTCCCATTCCATGACTCACATACTTCTCACACATATTGTAGTCCTGACCGATTTCGGCCATGGCGACCAATCTCGACCGAGACTAGCCATCGGCGCGGGACATAATATAGTGCACAAGTGTGTGTCTCTTTCATCACTCTCATATTTCGATGGGGCGGCCAAAAAGTGTTTTTGGATTGGGAAAAGTGTTTTTGGATTGGGAAAAGTGTTTTCCAATAAGAATTTCTAAGTGACAGCCCGGAGTTTAGAAGTTGTGACACCCCCGTGCCTCGGTGCGCACGTTAAGCCGTTGGTCCTGCGCCAGATACACACATATACACACTTACATTACTCTCCACGTGTGCCAAGTTTCATTCAAAGCCGTTCAGCCGTAAATAAGTGAAGACGTAACAGACAGACAGTCTCTTTCGCATTTAAGTTCGTACCATGTTTGTTTACAAAATGTGACAAAGAATGCACTGTGGATGTTTTTTAACAACTATCAACATTTTAAACATATTAATGCAGGGCCTGACTAACGATCACTGTACATTTTAAAATGGCGGCTTATTTAAAACTAAAAGTAATTGGAGCGTTAGAAGTTTGTTTATTTTATAGACCACAGAATCGTCACGTTGAGTGACTAAAGACGGCCATTACTCATTTTCCCGCGCAATGTGTGCTAAGTCTCGGCTGTCATAGTCAATATGGCGTATTTGACAGCTATCAAAAATGTACATGAATGAATACTTATTTTAAGAATGTTTCCAAAATAATACGATTCATGACAAAGTAAAATAAATCTGTGAAAAAATGGAGACGTTACACGCTTTTATAGTTATTCTTCTATCCTTGTCACGTAAAACGTCATTTGTTCTGGATGTCGTAAAGTCAATATTGCGCTACTAGCGCGTGACGTCACAGTCCGCTAGTGCTGTCCCTGTTTATCATACATAAACGCTTACGTCGCCATTTTTGAAATTTATAAATGGTTTTTATTTACTATTCTTTTCTCCAAGCTTTGAAAATGATAATTTAAAAAATCCAGTCAGATACTCCATTATCAGGAGTCGTCAATTTCTATGAGTAAACTCTATAGACACAGTTTGTATAAAAGGTTTTGACAATGTCTCGAGCAGTGGCCGTCGAGATTCGGTGGTTTGTGTCCTTACCCGATTTTGTGAAGAAGGGGTATATTATGTTAAATGCATATTCGCATAAAGGAGGTAAACTCATTTGTATAAACTCAGGATTGGCTAAATATAATGAAAATGCTTCTCTTTATAACTGTTAATAAACGAAAGTGATGTGAAAACCGCATTTTACGAAATATTCGTAAAAAGACTTGTCACATATTTAATGTTAAAATACTTAAAATAAAGGCAAATGCCTTTTCAAGAGGTTAGCTTATTTGAGTTTATACAATGAGTTGAGTCCCAAAGAAATATTTATACATATGGATTTATCCTATCATCCTCGGACCTAACACACTAAAATGGCCGAAAAACTAAAAAAAAACATGGATTACAAAATTCTAACAGCCAAATCTCTCTATTAACACCTTCCGATCGCCACTTAATAGTATTAATTATTAATATTACAAAAATCAGTCACAATATCACTTTTGAGTGTTTACGAAACTTTGGATTTGTCACTTTTTGCACTGTTTTCACTATCTGCGTTTAGGGTACCGTTTTGGCACTTGCCATTGGTGACTGGAGGTATTTTTTTCGTCTTCTTAGGTATATATTTAACTCTTTCAAGTAAGGCTTGTAGGATACTGCCGGGGATCCTTTGATGCTCTTCTACTAATTCTTCTATTGCACTAGCGACCTGAAAGAAGAAAACATGGTGAGTATATTTATGAGCTGGCAGTGTTTAATCTTTTCTTTCAGAGTCGTATGATTATAGTAAGTCCACACGATCCAGACTTCCATAAACTTCTAGAAAATTTTGTCACAGCATAAAAGTAATACAAACAAAGACAATGTCGGTGTGAACGAATTTATTTATTTAGAGTTCGAAGCCAGTATCTTGTGCATCTGTCGCAGCCAAATAGCTTAATCAGCCGTTTCATTGGTTGCCTAACCCTTTCATTTAACTGCGCAGATTTTTTAGCGACCTTAGTGACATCTTTAGTTCAATATCGTTTAGTGACTTGCCCATGTCACTTATGTCGCTGATTTTTCAATAAAAAGGCTAGGCTTTTCATAAAAGCTGATTAAGCTAGGTTGTGACAGATCCACTATTAAGCTAAAATATCGAAGATACTGATTGAGCGAAAAAATTGTCCACAACTCGTTCCGGATTCGTAACGCGTGAATGACAAGATTTAGTGAAGAGCGATGATGTCAAAAATGAGGTCAAATTGAAAATCCAAGATGGCGGCAACGAAAAAGAACCGTTTAAGTGTCCTTCATTACACTAAGTAAAATAATTTTAAAATATAAAATGTACGATACGGCGGGCGCCGGCGTTTGCCAAATCAAACGATAGTTTGTATGAAAAATTACATTCCTTCGGTAATGGAACATTTCACAAATGGTTCTTTAGTTTAAATCATTATGAGTTATTTTTCAAAACTATCTTTTACAGAGGGTGTTAAAATTCACAAGTACTAAATATGATATTAAGAATTGCCACTGCAGAACCCAGGGGCGCGGGGGCAAAGGGGCTGAAGCCTCTGGTGGTCTATAATCCAGCGGCATGCGGAACACTACTATTTCACTATCATGTTAGTTACCTTCTGTTGTAGCTGCTCGGGCGTCAACTCCGGGTCGTACGGTATGGGCTTGCCCAGGTGAGTGATGAGCTTGACGGGGAAGCCTCCGTACACGGGCGCCAGCGGCATGCGGAAGGTGGCGTAGATCTTGAGCCAGACGCCTCGCAACCAGCCCACTGTGCGGAAGGCTTCGCGCACGTTTTGGGTGAACATCGGGACTATCGGCTGTAGAGAAATTAAATGATAGCTAAGTTATACAGGTTATGCAATTTATAAGCTGACAAGCTGTCACTCTCTTACATCACTTTTCGAGTCAAAATTTATTGTCAAGCTACCTAGCCTTTTCCCAACTATGTTGGAGTCTGCTTCCAGTCTAAGCGGATGCAGCTGAGTACCAGTATTTTACATGGAGCGACTACCTATCTGACCTGCACAACCCAGTAACTCGGTTGCACGATATCCCTTGGCAAGATTGGTGTCAGATTTTCTGGCTTCTTTCTGTCTTTGTGAAATGACAGCTGGGACCAATGGCTTAATGTGCCCTCCAAGGCACGGAGCTGCAGAGGAGTCTCGGTATGTAATGGATGGTCACCCATCCACGGACCATCCTCGGCAAGCGGTGCTTAACCTTGAAGATCGACCGTGCGGCTGTTATTAGTTAGCCACGAGCTCTTTCTGATGACTTATGTATGTAACAACCTCATTTTGCAAAACTCCAAAGCCAAAAACTTGAACATCGACGCCGAGTTGCCAGCCTTTCGGTTTTCTATCGGTTACATTTGTATGTAAGTGTGCATCCGAATTGCACAATTTAATTCCGCCTAGCCCTTTCGATAATCCCCCTACAAGACGTACGGCGATGCACCACCAGTATATGGCGGGTATCCCACCCCTACGCACAAATCCTTTTGAGAATACTTTCTTAGTTGAATTCCCTGCCGGAGTCTTTGCTTTCTGATAGCTACAACCTGGGTGTCTTTAAGTCAAGAGTGAATAGATTACTTTACTTCTAAGAAACCATGCTCCATCAGGGTGAGATTGTAGTCAGACGCGAACCTATCAATAATAAAAAACAACTAGAAAAAGTTATAGATCCACTTACCACTTTAGCCTCCTGGGCCACTTTAGCGAAGCCGATCCTGTTCCTCCAGTTGAGCCGGTAGTAGTGGTCTCCGAACTGCGCCTCATACACGCCGCCTGGTGAGATGGCGAGCGAGTTGCCTTCGCGCAGCACTGAAGCACAGGTCTGTACCGTGCCCGGGATCACGCATAGGCCTTCCAGGAGGGTGGCCCAGCCTAGAATGGTAGTTAAGCTTGATGGAGTCGACATATAAAGACATTGGCAGAAACCAAAAATTCAGCTACCCACATCCAAATCAAACTGATCAAACAAAACTTTATGGGTGGACTTAATGCAACAAGGCATTATCTACCAGTTAATCTTTGGGGTAATAAACTACTGTATGGTAGGTGCATATGAAATAAATAAAATTTAAAATACAATTTAGTTTCGTTTGGTATGGTTACTTTATGAATGTGTTTTTTATCATCTTCATCGAGGTCTCTCAACCAAGATTTCAAGTCAGTCACTCGTTGTTAAGTAAAAGAAAAACTCCTAAAAGGGTTTATTTTTTAAAACAAGCTTTTAGCATCAAACCCTTCATTTGAAACCCATATTAAGGGGGTTGAGAAAAAATATGTAATCCGCCATCTTGGAGCGGCGGCCATATTGAAATTATTACAATATTGATTATTGCACATTGTATTGTAACCAGAACTAAAAGTGTATGCAAACTATCAGCTCAATCTGATACCAAGAAGTGGTCGAAAAATGGATTGCAAATTTTGACGCACAACACACATGTGCATACTAACGGTGCAAGTTAAATAAAATCTTGTAAAAAAAACAAGCTCGCCACACTATTTCCAACCATTGCAACTCCTGAGAGCCAGAACCTACAGTGGCCAACTGAAAAACGCCAAATCATTGAAGCTCGACGAGTCCCGGAGAAACGATTCCGCATCGAAATTAATCCGAAAAGAACAGTGTGAAGGCCAATAGGCACCGACGGGTATTTACAACTGGGGTAAACCCAGTTGCCAATCACTACGGATTCTAGTAAATAAACATTAGGTAAACTATTTAGCACTAACCTGGAATCTTAAACATGAACCGGTCGGCGACAGTATGCATATGCCGTCTCTTGAACAGCAGCATCCTTGCGGTAAAGTAGTACATGTCTATGGGTAGTGCTCCGTGGTAGTAGATCACCAGGAACGGTCCGTCCGGGATGTTCTCTAGACCTTGGATGTCGTAGCCTGGGGAACAAGATAAGTTATGAGATAAGGTATAGTAGAAACAAAAAAAAACCAAAATTACAAAAGTACCCCATGTCCTACAGTAAAACAAATACCTCAAAAAAATTATTAAAATAAGTAGATATATATAGCATAGCTATATAAGCAACTTCGAAAGCATGGCATGCTTCCGAAGTCCATCCTGAGAGATGCACTCATATTAAAAAATGCCATGAAAATTCGTTTAGGGGTAGTACCAGTGTTGACATTAATCGATTAATTTTTCAATCGATTATTTAATCTATTGTAGAAACTAATCGATTAAATTAATCGCGACTAAAAAAAGTCATCGTGCAATCGTCAATCCTTAATCGTTAATTTTTTTAACGTATTATAAATGAAGATGTATTATAAACTTGTTAACTAGTTGAACCGGCAAACTTCGTAGCTACCTTAAAGGCTAAAGTTACCTCGTTTTTACATGAAGGAAAATTTCATTTATTTCTATTTTTAAATAAATCATGAACTAACTTAAGCCTTTAAAGCTCTCAATCAGGGCCCATGGTTTTGTTGCACCCAGTATATATCTATTATATTATATTATTAATATTTCTTGCTATTAATTTCATTGGCAGATAGAAAAGGTGTGTTAATAAATGTGTTTAAATAACTTTAAGCACCATTTGTAAAACTGGTGTTCTAAATTATCGTATGCATGTGATTAAAATAGTTTGTACAACATTATGTGTGTTTTTTACTTTTCGTTATGATGGATAAATATTATAGTACTAACCTAACCTAACTCGAGCCTAACGAGATCAATCGTAATCTGGATAAACAATTTACGATTAGATTAAATTAATCGTCAGTCGCGATTAACGATTAAAGAGTGTTAATTATTAATCGTTAATCGTAATTAACTATTAACATTTTGTCAACACTGGGTGGTACCTACCTAATACGTAACTCGTCTTTGAATAGAATAGGACACATCGCTAGAGATCATATTTTTGCCTAAAGTTAAGGCGTTGGCTGTTATGGAAAGCACTTTTTTGTAGAAAAAATCCCACTATTCCGGGATCAACAATATCACTTACTCTACTCTCTCTACACAGCAGATGTAAATAAACCTGATTTGACAAAATTGGCAGTTACCTTGTTGCAACGAAATATGGTTGCTGTTCCCTAATTTTATTGTCAGAAAATAGTATAAAAACATGTTTCAAGTTGCAGGGACTGACTTAAAATGGCGTTAAATTTAACTTGAGGTATGTATAGATCCGATCTCTACAGACGGCGACAGATATACAAAAATCGACAATCATAAAATGCGTGATATTTTATGATTGTCGGTTTTTGTACATCTGTCGCCGGAAAATTGCAAACGCCGTAAGATTGTAAACTTTTTTTTCTTAACCTAGCAGTTACAATTTCGTTCGTTCGGAAAGCAAATCAGTGGAATTTAAATATATATTTTTCAATCTTTTAAAATTATTTATAGGTAAGGCCATATTTTGACGGCAACCCTATTGGTATATGTTCAGAAACATATTTTATTTGATAAAATATAATTTTTATCTTGTAAGCAGGTGGGTGAAGGTCGATCTTACTTCGGATCTTAGACTCGTTCAAGCTAAGCTTAGCTTTACGCTAAAATATAGTTGTTTGGTTTCATTTGGATCAAATAGAACCTCAAAACAGTATGATACTCGGATCCGTATCAAGTCTGCCCTGGTAGTATAGCGGGACTCACCATGCCACAGCCAGCCATGCGCGTCCCAAAGCGCGCAGACCGCTAGTCGCGCCGCTTGCTTCCAGTCAGGCTGCACGCCATCCACCACCTTCATCCTGCAAGCAAGGACGCTTATAGTCTGTATTTGTTTACATAATTATAGTAAATTTAGATACTATATTTCGCCGGAAAATTGCAGACTCCGTAAGATTATAAAATATCGCGTGAAATTGTAAACTATTTTCTTCGAAATAAGACACGGATATATTGGAAAATATTGAATATGGATGGGATTTATTGTATACAAAATTATTATTTTTTAAATATGTCGAGAAATTATAATCTAATAAAGATTTATTACAATCTTACGGATTCCGCAATTTTCCGGTGATATATATGTATTAAAACGTCAAGCAAAACTTCGTACCCCTCTAACGAAAATTACGCGGAAGGAGGAGTATGAAATTTGGCACATTTAATGTTTATATGAAGAAAGAGTGCAGAAAGCAAAATGACCTATCCAACGACACCTCACACCATGGGATAGACGTTTAAAAAATCTTCGCCACAATAAGCGTATCCTAAAAAAAAATTTTCAAGATTTTATTCTACCACTATGTGGGTGTGATTAAAATACCAAATTCCAAGCCATAGCAAATTCCAACTTTCTAGTTCTAAGCGTCTCTGAGCTAAACCGCGGACAGACAAACAGACAGACGGACATGGCGAAACTATAAGGGCTCTTTGCTGACTACGGAATTCTAAAAATTATGGTCGAATTTCGACCACTGGGGGACCATATTAGTTACCTATTTTAACCGACTTCTAAAAGGAGGAGCTCCTTAATTCGACCGTCTGTTTTTTTTATTTAGATACAGAAAAATCTATCATCTGACAAATAAATGCTACATGGTCAATAAGATATTTTACTCTCCGTTACTCTCCCGTAACGACTGAACTTATCTATATATTACAATCATACATATTTATCTAGAAAACCGGACCAGTAAACTGCCGCTAGCCATCGGCACATCTTTGTTATCATCGTTTTTATTTTACGTTTAATGCTCAGACCAATCGCGTGCGTATAATGCAGGCTGTCGCATAAGATCGCATGCTCGTCGCATTGTTTACAAATTAGGATGCAGCTATAACCTACCACACTACTTAAACTTAAACAGAATTGCATGCACAACGTATTTTATTATATTTAAGACTGTTCTTTTTCATGCTTAGTGGAAAAACTCAAGATAATAATAATACAAATGGCTAAGGGGGTCCCTACGTGTTGGCTTCGGCCCCTCGTACGCCTTTAAAAGTCCGGGACCCCAGGATCCCGAGATGGGCAGAGACGTGCTAATTTACAATTATATAATAGTTCAATAAGAAATAAAAGTACATCTCTATGGTATAGACCATAGAGATGTACTTTTACACAACATATAAATACAACACACAACATATACTTATTTTGTACAACAGCCAGTAACTGGCTTACCAATGCATAGGCATTGGTAAGACAGTACTGGCTATTGACTAAGAATTGGACCTTACTAACATAAACTCCTTTCTGACTTTTCAAAATGATATTGCATAAATCGAATCGTCAGAAGCTTCCCATTGGTCGTTCCCTTTAGAGAAGAACGGGCAGGAAACTCCACGGTTAAACTAGTACTCTTTTTTATTGATTTTTTACATAATTTCCGTACTACAGTATTCCATGCAAAATAAAACACCGCAGTATAAATTTTTGACATTCAGTCAAATACAGTTTGTATTTGGCAATCAAAGCTTTGCATGTTCTGGTCTAGACCCTGGATACCTTATCCTATCTTGGTCTCTTTTGAAACAAATCTTCCTATCACAACCACACCGCATGATAGACCAAGACGCCCCAGCGACCAGACAGCGTCGGGCCAAAGTTTACTCAAAGTCTTTCACCAGATAAGCATAAAAAATAATTGGCCATAATTAAAACCATGTAATTAAACCGTCTGGCCATTGTCTACGATATTTCACATTTATCTAGAAAAGTCAGGAGGTCTTCGAGATGTCAAAGTTATCGAGAAATTATTTCTTTTAATTAAGAGGGTGACAGACCTTATTAAAATGTTTGTTGTTTGAGGAAATTGAAGCTGTGTATCACTGTTTGGTCAGCTGATGATTTTATGTAAATTTCATTTTCTGGAACTTTGAACTGATTGGTTGAAATTAGGGTCAGCTATAAATCATTAGAAAGCTATGGTCTAGTGATCATAAGCATGACTTCTTAACGTGGCGTCCTTATCCGATCTTACTTTGACTTTTATTGAGTTTTTTTCCATTAAGTTAGTAGCAATCGGTTCGCCCCATATAACGTGGCAATAGGCTCGACCTAATTACATGGCACTTCATCATAACTGGCAAATGTGGGTACCAGGACGAAGTCTACTTCTGCCCTCTCTTTAGGGTTTTTCGTTCCATCAATTTTATATCAACCAACAAAACAAAAGAAAATCACAAAAATCGCACCCAGTAAATGGAAAAAAAAGCTCTCGCCTGCAACTCGTTTGTCATTTTTTTGTTTAAATTGATGAATTTCGTTGAAAATCGCTCACAGGCCTAATTTTTACGGGTACCAATTTACAAGTCGTATGCACCTCATCAAATATTGCACGGGTTAATGACCTACATGTATCAAAGGAGCCCACAGAAATGAGTTTACCCTTGAATTTAATGTAACACTGGCTGGCTACATCATTTTCTTTTGGTCCACTTTTTGTTGCGTCCGAATTTGAAATGCGAAAACGGGTTTGTTCAAAATTGACTAAAAACGAGTAGGTACGATGGCATGAAAATAAGGACTGGCCTTGAAAGCGGTCAAGTTCTGGCTGCTATCTTACTAAGGGTGCTACCAGCAAGACAGCACACAGCCTAAGCCGCTAGCTCCGTAAGCATTAAATTTTGCACAACAGTGCATTTCCGGATTTTTATCGATAAACGCCGATCGATGGCATCGATCGACGATTGATCGATTGATGTGGAAACACCCTTTTTTTTTTAAGGATGGGAAATCATCAAATGACTTTTTCCGCTCTGGACGGAGCGGAAGGGCGTGTCAGACTCTTACTGACTAAAACCCATCCGTGTTCCTTCTTAAGCCCTTTGCGTTCCAGGGCCGCGGTGACTCTTTCGAACAAATTCCGCAACCCTGGCAGGCTCTGGCCCTAGCGGGCCCCGTCTTCTCTGCTGACATCTCCTTGAGGCGCGCGTGAAACACAACGCCCCGGGCCTGGTGGTGATTGGACGGCGAGCCACCCAATGCTCGCCGTCCGCAGGCCCGCGCCTACGGTGGCCGGGGATCGCCCTGCGACTCCCGACGCCCGGGGCGTCTTCTCCTGTTGCGGCGGTTGGGGCGAAGGCCTTGCCTTTCCCTCGCGCGGCCCGCCTCCTCCTTCGCTAGCATTACTGCTTCGCAGAAGGAGGTGACCGCTTCCCAAGCCTCCTCGCTCCGGACCATGGATTCAACCAGGGCCGGACGCGAGAGGTTGCCGCCGCCGATCGCCTCGACGAGGACACGGCGGTGCTCAGCCCAAGCAGGGCAGATCTCCACCGTATGCTCCACCGTGTCCTCCGGGCGATCCTCACAGTGCTGACACCCGGGCGTGTCCTCCCGCTTAATCCGAAACAGGTACCTCCCGAAACAGCCGTGTCCGGTGGGCACCTGCGTCAGGCGGAAGGTGAGGACGCCGTAGCGCCTCTCCAGCCACTCCTCAAAGAGGGGTCTTATCGCCGCAATTGTGGCGTGCCCAGCGCTGGGTTGCGATAGTCGCCGTCTCCATACCGCCATGGTATCCTGCCGGAGCTCCGTCCGCCGCGATGCAATTTGCCGCGGCAGCGGAGTTTCACCCCGGCGAAGCGCCTCCGTGGAAACACCCTAAGTGTGAAAGTCTGGATTTAAGTAATTTAAAAAAATCTCCGGCAGACAACACAGCCCTGAGCCGCTCGGTCCGTAAGCATTACAATTTGTACAGAGTGCATTTCCGAATTTTTTAAAATTCATTCCCTAACCTAACCTATTTTTGCCGATGGTTGACCATAGTATAAAATGCAACAGCCTATTTATTCAACGACTGTACGTTTAATTTACTAACTTAATTAAGGTAAAATCTACATTATCGTTCTTTTTAATACCAGTCCGTCCATGCGGTAATATTGTGATCAGCATGAATTGTTGTTTTGTTTCAATGTATTTGTTATTGCTGGGGGACCTCTGCTCTGTGATAATTTTAATGATTTCAATGTATCTTAATACTAACCTGAAGTAATGTATATCATTATTGCTAACCTGTTAGAATTTGTTATTAGCAGGTATTTATATCTGCAGTTCACCCACAGTTTAACGATAGGTACATAGCTTTAATCAAACAATTGCTTTTACTGCAGAAGATAAGGTCCGATTGTGCAAATTAGTTGCCATGGTAACTGGTGTATCAATAGTTTGCGTTTTTATAGTTGGACAATATAATTTATTCTAAAGACCCGGATTTGAGTAGTTTAGTTATTCATTTGGTGCCAATGAAATAGTTTTTAGGGTTCCGTACCCAAAGGGTAAAACGGGACCCTATTACTAAGACTTCGCTGTCCGTCTGGCACCAGGCTGTATCTCATGAACCGTGATAGTTACACAGTTGAAATTTTCACAGCCTGACGTACAGCCGGTACAGATGGAAGATGATGGCACTGATGTATATGAGCACTATGATGACGGCCGGCAGCAGGAAGGTCACGATGACCAACACCAGGAACCATGTCAGCCAGAGACTGTACTCTGTGTCCTTGTGATAAGGTGTCTATTAGCTTACCTGTACAGCCGGTACAGATGGAAGATGATGGCACTGATGTATATGAGCACTATGATGACAGCCGGCAGCAGGAAGGTCACGATGACCAGCACCAGGAACCATGCCAGCCATAGACTGTACTCTGTGTCCTTGTGATAAGGTGTCTATTAGCTTACCTGTACAGCCGGTACAGATGGAAGATGATGGCACTGATGTATATGAGCACTATGATGACGGCCGGCAGCAGGAAGGTCACGATGACCGGCATCAGGAACCATGTCAGCCACAAACTGTACTCTGCGTCCACGTATTCCACTGGAAAAAAAGAGAACAATAGATTAATTTCTTTCATTTGAATCCTTCTACAAAGTGTTTACGTGTTGAGATTGAGATTAAGAATATACAGGATAGATTTTATCAACTAATATCAAAATCAGATTTTATTCGAGTTGTTTTTTCACCCACTTGTTTGCCAAGCTATTACATATTTAATAATATAGAGGCATTGGAGACTTGTAGTGCCTGTTACATTATTTATTTTATTAATGAATCAACACATTTTTAGTTACTTCATACACGATTAAAATATCTAAACTTTAAGCTCGTAGTCACTACTCAGATTTTTTATCCATATCTAAATAAGTAATAATATGAGTAAGTTAAAGTTTATCATTTATTTTCAAGGAAACCATGAGACGGTCCCTGTCTAATTCGATAATCGTCGTAATTTCACAACATTGTATTCTCAAGCAATTTGTTCAGATGTTATCTTTGCCTTTTGTTTTTTACTACCTTGTACTAGATTGTAGATGATAGGCCTGCCTGCTATTACCAGTTTGGCGTTTTTGCAAAGAACGGCATATGTATGTTTGTTCTGTAAACTTTTCATCGTGAAAACTAAGGGTTCTTACAGACGAACGGCACAGCGTCGACGGCAGACGTCGACAGGTGGCGACGGCTGCCGGCGAAAGTCGCCAACTGTCGACGGCTGCCGTCAACGCTGTGTTTTTCGTCTGTAGGAACCCTTAGGTGGATTGAGCGTGAACTGTCATTTCACTTTGATTGGATGGGTTGACAGCTCGCTTCATGTTTAATGCGGGCCATACACGTTCAAATAATTTGATCAAACAGGCTGAATCAAACAGTTTTATAAAAGTGGCATGAAGTAATAAGAAATTTCGTATTTCTATTTGATCAATAGTTTGAACCAGCATGTTTAATCAAATAACTTGAACGTACACGGTGAGAACTTTTCAGAATAATAACACTACAGTTCATTAATAATAACTCAGTGTTCCTGACAAGTTTCGATGGCCCAAAACTGCAACCGCATCGGTAAGTGGAAAAAACGCTATGAATAGGTAGAGATTCTTATCAATATGTCATCTCATAAAAGACTATCGTCGCTGCAAAAGCAACAGAAAGAACAGATTCTGTAGTCACCATCAGTCACCATGCCATATTTTCAGCTAAAAATGGTTAAGACAGCCAGACACCACAGATAAAAAAAAAACCAGAGACTAAAGTCCAACAAAATTCCCTTTGATTTATCAGCGACAATGAACTCAATTTACATGAATAGAATCGATGCCACCAATATCAACAGGATACAACGATACCGAACGAAACACAAAATAAACGACGTTATTTTTTTTAAAAACAATCATGGCGGGACATCCGGGTGTATTATCAGCGTCTATGGACCGTCTGGTGGTGAGCTGACAAAAATTCAAAACCCAACTCTGTTAAGAAGCAGTTAGAGTTCAAAATAGATATGGCGGTGGTGCTGTTGCACTATTGGCACGGTGACCTATGAACACGCACCGCGCATGCGTCTCGCACCGTTTCCCGCCATAACGCTTTTTGTTATCTGTGGTCGTAGGCAATTAGACTGATTTCCTAATAAAATGATTATTCAACTTGTTTGTTTAAATGATTAGTAATTATTTATTTCAAGGGCGTCGAATTAAGTATCTTTTTAGAGATAAAGGTTTTATGGAACTGCAGCAGTTGCAGAATTATACGGATTTTTGCAAGAAGACAGAGTCATTTCACTTTTTGCTGGTTACTGGCCAATGCTGGGCGAAGGCCTCCCCGTGACATCTAGCTGTTTGGATCCTTCGATCCTAGGGCCCATATGGATAATTGCATAGATTGATCTTCTACTTGTCATAATTAAAACAGAGGGTCTATTTTTCAATGAAATTTTGATGTCAAGATAAAATAAGCATTGAGTTATTTATTACATACAAAACTTATTTACAAAGAAGTTTTACATCAAGGAAAACGATCCTTACACAAAGGTATTTGTGTCATAATTAAAACAGAGGGTCTTTTTTTCAATTATATTTTAATGTCAAGATAAAATAAGCATTGAGTTATTTATTACATACAAAACTTATTTACAAAGAAGTTTTACATCAAGGAAAACAATCCTTACACAAAGGTATTTGTGTCTTCTGAAAACTCAGTGAGACAGCATATTATAATTATTATGCATTATGTAAATGTAGGTAATTAGTTTCATTTTCTTATGAGGAAACCGAGAACCTGTTTTACACCCATAGGTAATAAAAATAAAATATTTTCGGTATTCCGTATCCACACCACTATGGGGCCATCCATAAATTACGTCACACGTTAAGGGGGGGGAGGGGGCCGACGAAGTGTGACATTGTGTGACAACAAGGGGTGGGAGGGGTCCTAAATTTCGTGACGTCACATTTCAAAATCAAATACCTGAGGATTTAAAAACGTAACGTAATTTGAACTATTAACGAAAAACTTAAAAATATTTTCAGTCCTATCTGTATCGTCATAAGGTTTTAGTTTTTTGCTTTGTTATTTTTAATGTTTGATTTGATGTTCATTTAATTAAAAAATTAATAAATCTGGTATAAAATAATGTCGGAAGTGCTGTTTTAATTTAATAATTTCTAGATATTTTACAAAATATGTCACGTCACACTAGGGAGGGGGCAGACTCACAAATGTGACCAGCTGTGACATGGACGGGGAGGGGGTCCTAAACACATAAAATTCGTGTGACGTAATTTATAGATGGCCCCTATCCAACTCCCCAACACCTCTCACTACTCCACAATAACACATACACAAAAATACACGTAGGTACACTTATATACTTACATTTTTTTAGTTTAGTTTTTAAAATTGTATAAGTATAGCAAGTTTTCACAGTTGCGTCTCTTTGCATATCTTACTGGTTAAATAATATTGGGTTTGGCGCTGTATGCTGAGATACATGACTCGTCCTAGTTCGGCTACAAATGCTACCACATTATTTTTATACTTATGTAATTATAATGTAATTTGTTGTATTGTGTTAGTGAAATAAATAAAAATATTATTATTATTTTGCGTCATGTAAACTAGGTACAGGAAGACAAATAACAGCATTACCTGTCTATTTATGAACTTTGAATTTTATTGTTATACCTAAGTTATGGATTTTCATTTATTTTATTTTTTTTCCTCATCATAATAATTAACCTACATAAAGGGCCACTTGACTCATGCACCTTTTAATAAATTCTAGAAAATTAAATGAATTAAGTAATTAATTAAATTTGGAAAGTACAGAAAAGTGTTTTGGTATCCATCTGTAGTTTCGGACTGTCGAATGAAATGGCTATGTCAACGGAAAATTGCAAACGCCGTAAGATTGTAAAATACCGCGTGAAATTGTAAACTACTTCTGTCTTAATAAGACACGCATATATGGGAAACTTGAATTTGGATGGTATTTATAGTAAACAAAACGATTTTTTCGTAATATTATAATCTAATAAATATCTTTATTAGAAGTTAAAATCTTACGAAGTCTGCAATTTTCGGTGACAGCTATAACACGAGTTTTCTGAGTTCCTAACTTCGTTTGGAAACTCGTGTTATAACGAGATACTATTGTTTTGTACAACTGTTAAAGAATGAAAGCCCTAAATTTAATTTACAAAATTAAATTATTTAACTTTAGATGTTGTTACAAAAATAGTTTTATACATGAGTCGTTGGTGTAATGGTGTTGTGCTTATGTTGAATAAATAAATAAACTTGATAGTAAATTTGCTTACTCAAGTTCATTGACTATACCTTGGTTCAACAGAAAAACATGATCCAATCTGTTAAATAGTGTTAAAAGATTTTCTCACACATAAATGAAGCCCAGTAAATACTTATGGTCTTAAAGATACTTAGTTGAAGTAGTAAGGTCGCTTTGAGTAAAGGTTAATGCATAATACTGTGTGTAACAATTTAGTGTATCACCATATCTAAGATCCTTATTCGAAACACGGCACTAGTATCAAGTGTTTTCATAAGTGTTACACAAATAAACGTTTAAAACTTTAATTTTGTAAGCATTCTGTAATATTTGGGCTCACAATGGGCCTGATCAGAAGGCTTAGTCACCCAAAGGGCAATGGAGAAAGCAATGCTCGGAGTTTCCCCGAATCAGGAATGACGATATCCGCAAGAGAACCAAGGTACCGACATAGCCAGAAGGATCGCCTAACTGAAGTGGCAGTGAGCAGGGCACATTGCTCGCAAAAAAGATGGTCAATGGGGCCGAAAAGTTCTGGAGTGGATGGCGCGTAACGGAAGACGCTGCGAAGGAAGCCCACCCACAAGGTGAACCGATGACCTGGTGAGGGTCGCAGGTAGCCGATGGATACGAGACGCGCAGTGGCAGCAGTGCCGCCACAAGCGGTTCTTGTGGCGGCACTGCTGGATATAGCAGTGGAAGTCTTTGGCCTGATATGATGATGATGACAATGACTGTATTTTTAACCGACTTCAAAAAAGGACGTGTCATTTTATGCGATCATTCGGCCAATTATAAATGGATTTTGAAGATTATTTTTTTATTCGAAAGCCTATTCTCCTGAGGTGGTCCCGTTGGCACCAAGTTTGAATCTGGTGATGGGATCCCAGGGAGAACGAGGGCAACCCTCAAATTTTAAAGGCACATACAATGTTTTTCATTTACTTTCTAATGCAATTCAAATAATTGTGCCCGGTAATCAATATCTTATCTTACTGAGCTGATGATGGAAGGTGTAAGTCATTAACTGATGCTGGGATCCCAGGCAAAATGTTTGCTCAGCGATATTTTCGCCAATTGTCAATCGATTTGGATGATTCTTTTTTTGCTTGGAAGAGTATTTTTCCAAACTGTTCCCGTTTCAATTTGGTGAAGATCTTATAAATAACTTCGGAGGCAGGCAACGGAACTCTTCAATAAATGATAGCAAATCTCCCGGGATTGCTTAAATCACATGTCTGTGTATTTTTTCACCAGTTCATAACATAACATCACGCCGGTACGCTATGAAGGGTACCTACGCAGACGCAAACAAGTAAATCAGAATGAACATGTTTTTTTTTAGAAATCAATAAATCTGCCTCGATCTTTTCTCAACTCTGCTGAAATTGACTTCCAGTCAAACCAGATGCAACTGAATAACACAATATCTGATACAATTTAAGTGCCTTGTCAACATATCTGTAGGTAAATGTTTATTAATCAACGATAGAAAAGATTGGAATAACACGGGACATACAAATTGTATTCAGGTGGAATCTGCATTCTCTTGGGATAATTATCGACAATCAAACGCAAACCTTGTATGCTATATTTTACACTCCCATAAAAGGAAAATCGATTTGGTCTATAATAATACTGAAACCGTAGACAGAGCGTCAACGATATTATAAGGATAAAGTTATCCTTGTAATATCGTTGACCCTCTGTCTACCTAATCTATTTATCAAGGCTTGTAGCGGTTAATTTAATTATAATCGACTTTTTGCCTGGCTCGATCACCATGCACATAATTGCACATAACAGATGTCCATTACCGACCACACGTGATTTTTGTGCCAATAAAAGTAATTGAGAGCATCGTTTGCATGTCCAATGGAGATTAAGCTACTGTAAGAATGCATTCAACCTTGAAATTCTGCTGGGAAACAAGTTAAACGGGTTGTACGAAAATGAAGTTGATTGTGTTACTCATTTTGGACTTCAACACAAGATGAAACGATAATCAAGTTCCTTAGAGAGAGGCAGCTTATTGTACAGGTTAGGTACATAGTACATAATACATATAGTAATCAATAAATAAAATGCAATCATTTATTTATATATTAGTGAAATATCACGATTATTTATTTATTCCCCAGCCAATCCGACAGGAACGAGTCCAAATCGTCATGCACAGCGTTTTTTAGGCCCTCCTCGCCTCGGTAACAAAAAATAGAATTGAAAAAAATAC
The DNA here is from genome assembly GCA_002192655.3 of Mamestra configurata. Classification (NCBI taxonomy): domain Eukaryota; kingdom Metazoa; phylum Arthropoda; class Insecta; order Lepidoptera; family Noctuidae; genus Mamestra; species Mamestra configurata. The sequence continues at coordinate 29,593 of NDFZ01003797.1, forward strand.
GTTTATTTTTTCGTTTTTACACAGGCTGGATAATTTAATTTGACAAGGTAAAAACTCTAAATTTAAAAATCTGTTGTTAAAATACTTAATACACTTGTCACGTCGCATAAAAAGATATTTATGTTTGTGTACATCTGTTTTGTCCGAAAAACTTATTTTGGTTTAAACTAATTTTGGTGAGGAATTCCTCGTTTAAAATGTTGAGGTCGACTACCGCATAAGCAGCAAAAGAATTTATTGCATTTTTACTGGTGCAAAAATCTGATGACAGAACAGGAATAATAAATTAGTTTGAGTTTACATGTCCTGTTATTTTTGCGTCTCATGCGTGGTATGCGTGTGCAGCGCGTTTTGGATCGAAGCGTCGCCAACGCACGGGCTTCTAAATCCTGACTGCGCGATGCAAAGGAGGGTAATGTGTTTATCTGCCTATATTTATACATATGTATGTATACAGGGTGATTTGGAATTAAGCGCGTTCCTTGAAATGGGTTTTACTAAACAGTGAAAGCAGTTATTATTTTCCGCTATAGTTCAAGCGAGCGTGATGAAAACCTGCAAAGTGACTGAGTATCTTTCCAGCTGAAAATAACAAAAAATTGCTACTCAAATAAGTAAAAACGAAAGTCCTGCTAGCTCAGTCAGGGAGAGCAGAGCGTAGCCGAAGAGTAAAGCGGCAGTGGAGGACTTGGTTCATGGTTCCTGCTGTTCTCAATCCTGTTTAAATAACGACGATAAAACAAAAGAAAGTCACTGCTTCCACCGTTTGATAGCGTAAGTAGAAACATGTGGTTCTTGCCTGATTTTATCGACCAGAACCAGTCGCAGAAAATCCGCAAAAAGCGAGGCGTACATCGAAAAATGTGACTACCAAGTAGGTACCATCAAAGTTCTACCTTGTCAGAAAAGATGAGTTTATTTTTCCAATACGTGCCAAAAGTGGGTATTATTATACCTTTTAGAAAGCTTATTAAACAAGGAATCGTGAAATTTGTACGTCAAAAAAGATACATTTATTTTGAGTAAACTGTCTCAATAATAAAGAGATGTTTCAAGAAATTTTCATAGCTTGAACTTTACGAAGCTTCATTTCCAAAGACATGACTATTTTTTTTATAAATTGATTTTTGAGGGATTTTTTCATTTAAGACCTACTTTTCGGATAGCTTCTTACCATTTGCTGTTGTTTTTGATCGTGAGGCAGATTTTTTTTAATTCCTTAAAATATCGATAAGTAACTTGAAAACCACCCAATATGGACCCCAAGTTTTCGGGGTCAAAATCGTAGCAAATCAGCTCTAGTCCCAGCCCATTGCAAGGAACGCAATTAATTACCAACCACCCTGTATACGTTTGTTCCTTTGTGGAGACCAAACGCGTGGGCCGAATTTGATGATTCTTACCTCAATCGATTTCCCTTAATCCTGCGAGTGTCACTAAAGACATGACAGTGATGAAAATTCAAAATGGCCACCAGACGCCATATTGTGAATAATAAAAAAAAAAGATGACCAACCATGTTTAGTGGGGTATCGTTAAATAGAAAGGAACTTATTTAGAAATCATGTTTCGTTTAATGACTAAAAGGTGGAACCAAATCTATTATTGAGTTGCGGAATTTGTTCGAAAGAGTCAACGTGGCCCTGGAACGCAAAAGGCTTTAGAAGGAACACGGATGGGTTTTAGTCAGTAAGAGTCTGACACGCCCTTCCGCTCCACCCAGAGCGAAAAGAGTCATTTGATGATTTCCCATTCATAAAAAAGGAGACAACTGTCTGTAAATTACAAAAAATAACGCATTCTTAGGAAAGTTTCACGTACTTAATAAATTCCAATTTGTGAAGACAAGTAAACAAAACACGAGTTACACAACAGCTTGTTATTCTTCCACACAAATTGTATGAATCAGTTGGAAAATTAAGTACGTATAATGGTATTTCGAATGATCTAGGTGGACTCAGGCGCACGGAAGTTGACGGTTATCAAATATGGATATTGTTTAGTCTACAACGGAAAAACAAGATGCAATTACATTTGCGTCATACATACACAGTTCTGCAAAAAGGTGCATAGATCTTTAGGATTTTGTAGTACCTGTTACGACCTGCATAGATTTGGTCCGCTTTAAAGAGTTCTGAATATTGGTAGACAATCTTAGAGACCAAGGAATAAGTGCTTTTGANTCTGTCCGCTTTAAAGAGTTCTGAATATTGGTAGACAATCTTAGAGACCAAGGAATAAGTGCTTTTGACCTTCTTTATCCAACGTCTATATAAACTTATAAAGACATAAAATTGTCTGCTGTCTGTAGAAATACTGATTCGATTGCGAAAATTATTTTACTGTTACCATGCTACACCATCGCGAAGTGCCATGCTTCAAATGCACGGTGCCTGTCACTGTGGGATAAAGCACTGGAGCAAAGCCGCGGAAAGCTGCAGTCTTGAACTCAGGAAGTTTTGGTCATCATGATGCCAATGACGAAAAGATGGCACAAGTGCGCAATAATACATGACTATCTCATTCCAGCGCTTAAACAAAGAGCCAGAACTCATTTAGATATAAACGGCGGATAAAACCTTGGCCTCCAATTTAGGTCAGAAGCCCACAAACAAGTTCATACAAGATGCATAAGGTATTGCATAATACGCACTGACACATGGATAAACTAATAAATACCTATGCATGTAAAGATAACGGTGTTAACTAATAGTGTGACTTATCGATGATAATATTTTGTAATTGTGCATGTAAGGAAAAATATTTACTTCCAAAGCTTATTTATGTGGACAGTTATGTTTTATTAATTGATTTATTTTTAGATTGTGAACTGTTTGACTTGTTCTGCAAACTTGAGATACAATTTGCGCAATGTTTGCAAATTTCTTGGGATCTTTCGTTTGGGATACATGGGAAGTCTATTGGAACTACTCAGATTCAGGCAAACAAATCTGGTGTGAGTTCAACTCGAACTAATGTGGGGTTTGACTTGGGAAGATATTTGCTTGAGCATTATTTTGCAGTTTCACTACATTCTTAGACTGCTTGTGTAGTTATCGAGCTGATGAATTGTACTATTTCTGTCGTTTTGTGTTTTTCTGACAGTTAAAAATCAGAATCATTGAATGCGGATCTTGATCCTTAATTAGAACAATCACGTATAATAAAAGTCCTCCAGACCGTATTTTAGTCAGGACGTCCAATCTCAGCGGAAACTAGCCATCGGCTCAGGAGGTATCTCGAGTGTGTGCATAAAGTTATACTCATGTACTCTATGTTCCCTTTCTCTCATAAATCCAATTCGACACGACCGTCGAGAGATCAGGCGAGATCAACTGCTTAAAATGCTTTTCGAGGCATCACGCCATTTAAAAAAAAAAAAAAAAATAATATGGGTTTGCTCCTGACTCTAGTCTAGGTCATAGATGACGGAGACAAAGACACCTGCTTCAAAACTGCAAGCTGCTACTGATAAATTCCTAACGGAAATCCCAATAACACTGCCCGATCCGGGAAACTAACCCAGGACTCGGCAGACGCACTTGTGACCTCGAGACTAACTGAACAGCTAACAGTCACGTATACCCAATACAGACAGATGTCGCAATCAATCAATAAAACATAAATGGATGCCCGATAATACGAGATGTGTCCTATAATGGCTGCAAAGATATCTTCAAGTCCGGAGTACAAACTCAAGGAGGAATCACCNATAATACGAGATGTGTCCTATAATGGCTGCAAAGATATCTTCAAGTCCGGAGTACAAACTCAAGGAGGAATCACCAGCGTTATAAGATAATTTATTGTTACGATCGCGATAACCTAAAATTATCGTCTCGGGACTGTCTGGCCGAAAAGAGATCCCGCAGAGATATATTGAGCTGTAACTAAACGGCATAGGACTAAATTTAGCACTGCAATTTGGCGTGAATGGACTTCGAACGTCCGACTTTGATTGGGGATTGTGGACACGTTTGTAGTTGTTTATGGTCTCGAAATCGACCACATAATGCTTATCGAATTCTTTTTTAGTATGAAACAGCTAAAAAACAACTCCTAACTTGTCTACAAAGGGTTGCCGGAATTGCAGTATTTTTGAGCTCACCTCATACGACACAGGAGTTAAATTGATTTTGATCTTGTATCGTTGACACTCTTGCAAATGTAGGCACGAGATTCAATTAGTAAAAAAATAAATAATGCTAAAACATTCTAAAAGGACAGTCTTGCTTCGAGTAGATGATCAATAACTCAAGGACAATCTGGTGTAAATAATCTTCAAGGTTTGTGAATGTCTTACTGATCGCTTTTGTTCCGATCATTTCAGAACAACTGTTATCTTCAGACGTTTTTATCTCACGGATTGAGTAACTCGGAAGCGGTTACAAATCATGTAGATATCACGTGCATCTCACACGTGGTACTGGGTATATGTAATAAATTTTCAGCTATCTCGGTAAATAAAATGATCACTTGCATTTAGTGTGGGGTGGCCCACACTAAATGTAATTTTTAATAAACGTCTACTAGAGGAAGTGACATTCTTCGACTCATCTGAAACTGAGTATAAATCTGGATAACGGTTATAGGAGAAGAAAAAGACCAAATAAAAAACTTTTTACAAAATATACAACCGACTTCCAAATTAAAAACAGTGTACACTGTTTTTATTTGGAAGTCGGTTGTAGTTTTTGTAAAAAGTTTTTTTTTAACTTTTCACTTTTTAGCAAAACACGCAATTACGTTTACTTGGTTGATATATTTTCTATTTTCTCCAGTTATTTCGATTTTAAAACCAAACTATTAAACCGATTTTAAAGAAATTTCTATGGGTTTCTATGATACCAATCGAAACGTAGGTATATCCTTTCACATGAAAAAATAATTAACTATTACTTTTTCAAATTATTCATAAATGACGGAGCTATGAGGAAACAAACATAAAAAACAACCGGATTGAGAACCACATCCTTTTTTTGAAGTCGGTTATAAAATTCTGAGATGGTGTGAAAAATGATACGGCTAGAAAGGATTTGAGTATTGAGATAAAAGCACATAGGTATGGAAGAAGAACATACTGCGCCGACTCTACATAAATTGGGATAAAGGCCGGAGCATAAAAATGAACCGACGCTCGAAATCTGCAGTTATAGACCATAGCAGAACTCGCATCAATTTTGATCTGCTGCGAAAATGATTTGCTAAGTGCTCTTACATAGGCTCGCCACTTTTGGACTTTAGAGAAAAAACAACATTGCACTAAAAACTATACAAGTAGGAGGTATTTTATCTTGGCAGGGTTGCGGAATTGTTGGAAAGAGTCCGCGGGTGGGTTTTAGTCAGTAAGAGCCTGACACTTATTCTCGCTACACCCAGAGCGGGAAAGTCATTTGACGATTTCCAAACCAAAAAAAGGAGGTATTCTATTCTGCTATTAGTTTCTCGACATGATAGATATCATCATCAATATGTCAGCAGAAAGACGGGTCCCTTCTTCTATGGCCAGCTGGGGGACCCATCTCCACCATTTGTCCGACTCCGGAAGCCCTCGCCATGTGTATATGTACGTACGACCTGAATCAAATTTTAGTTTCCCATACAAATTTAATCACAACACAAGGTTGAAAACTGGATCGATAGCCAATGGCAAACAGGTGTTCAACGAACACACAGATTTCTAGGAAACTGTTCAACCACATACAGCCCGATGCGATGAATAACTAACAATATTATCGGTCGTTTGTAAATATTTCAGGGGCTGTTTGCTGATGGACGAATCGATTTATCTACAAGGTTAAACAACTCTTAGGCAGTGAAGTGTTGGAACCCTATGGACGTGAATAATCTGTAATCTTTCCCAAATTAAACTCTAGCAACGACTGAGGAACATTGCACCTTTGTTCTTTATTCATTTGTTCAATAAATTGATACAAGTCTGGGCCTCTAAGCACATAGGCACTTTAGTTTATTCAATCTCGGAACTCAGTCAAAAAGTTCAAGCGGTTATATTGGTTAAACGGAAACCCGAAACAAACGAATTCAGGAGGCTAATGATGATGACGACTGAACATTTACTCGTATGGGTGAAAATCTCACTCATATGCACAAAACGTTCTGGGAGCACTTTCATTGTGCACATAGTTTAGAAGTGGAATTCCCTGATAGCTACAACCAGGTTGTAGCTATCAGGGAATTCCACTTCTAAGTCTTCTAAGTAAAGACTAAGTAATTTTTGAACTCTTGATGTAAAGGATTCAAGAGATTTTAGTCCCCATAAAATGAGTTCCACAAGTCAGAACGAAGGTGTGCCAAAGTGACAAATAATTCAGCTTCTTGTAGGTACTCCACATTTCACTGGAGCCCCCGCAAAATAAGAGTACGACCTTCATGCTTACATGTTTATGAAAGTGACAGATAACGCACGCACGTACACACAAATAATATTATCAACGGTTAAGATCGTTTCGTTTTGGTTCAATGATGAGATGAGAGAGTGTGAGGAAAACCGTATCAACGAATAAATTGGGCCTGTATAAAATTATTACGATATTATTACGCTATTTAGCTACTGAACGCCACTCTTAATTATGACCACGCACTTCTGGAACATGTATATAATTGGTGCTGAAAAACTGATATTCTTGCTTACTTGCTTATGAAGCCCTAAAAACCACTATTATTTTTTCGATATGATTTAACCATTTTAACGATGTAAGTTTTTAGTTAAATTGTTTGTCTAGACTGGCAATCTTTTACGCTTTATGCATCGTTACTTTTTAAACTCGAACTTTTTTACCAAGACACGCCTGCCCATAGAGTAGAGACTGAACGGACCATCTACCCTTTTGATATTATAAATGCAAAATTAAATGTCTGTCTGTTTGTTAATTTTTCAGGGGCTCATGGCTAAGGAATACCAGCCGCACGGGTCGATCAAGGTTAAGCAACGCTTGCCAAGGTTGGTTTGTAGATGGCTGACCATCTTAACATACCGAGTTTCCTCCGTGCTTCGGGAAGCACGTTAAGCCGTTGGTCTCGGCTGTCATTTGTAGATCTTTGGCAGTCGTTACGGATTTGTCAGAAGTCAGTAAATTTGTATGAGTAAACGGTAACACTGACTGACAGAGTTATGCGGGACAGGGTGTCAAGTCCCGTAAACCTCCACAGAAAAAGGAGGGTCCTCCGAGTAGACGGGTGTTGTGTCTGATGGGCAACTGCCTGATAGTTGATTTGCTCCGGATTCGCCCACAAAGTTCGCCTAATTTTTATTTTTCCGTGTTAGCCGCAGTTTTAGTTCCTTTTTCGCCGCGTTTATCATTTCTTTCATTCATTGTTGTCAGGCAGTTGTATATGTTCAATTCGCGCGGAGAACTTTGATACCGCGATGTAGGACTACTGTGACGTCAGGGCTTTAGTTCGTACCTATGTGGCGATACCTACAGATGGTGATACTCGGTGCACTGTGCGTGCGCTACCATAATATTAAGCGTGTAAAAAACTTCAAGCATTTTTAAGGATTGATGCACCTACTTAGTTACTGTATTCTTTGTCGGAAAAGATAATTAACTATTTAAACTCCATTGAAAAAAGCTTGGTTTTTAGTCAAAGAAGGTTAGAGACTAAGACTTCGACAGTGGCATTATTTAACGTATCCTATATTGTTG
>NDFZ01003798.1:0-37313 GCA_002192655.3 Mamestra configurata
CGTTGGACTCATGCATTGCAAAAATGCCGCATTTTCGTGCAAAACTTATTGAAACGAAGTTCCCTTATCGCAAGGTACGGACTTGGCGGATCGAGGCTAGGCGAAAAAAAGTGTAAGATTTTTCCGTCACGACCCTTTCTTAAGTGTAGATGGTTATCCATAGGGTGACACGATTCTTCATCCCTAGACAAAATATCGTCCACAAAATTTTCATTCCTTCAATTCATTAGTTATTTCTGTGTTTCATTTAATTGCTCCCAGATGCTAGTAATCATTAATTTGTATTTGTTAATCAAAAATCTAATACGTTTATCAATAATATATTTTATTTATTTATTTATAAAAACAATTTGTTGTCCTTAAGATTACAAAAAGCACACCATTAGACCCCTAGGGTCTGTCTTAGCATGCCATGGTCTGGAAATTTGATCAACGCGCTAATTAGAAAATTACATAAGCTAAGGTGAAATCAGATCGATGTAATGTTGTTTGAGCTTGCGCTTGACATTTTTACTGTTCATTGAGTCTCTAATGTGTAAGGGTATTTGGTTTAATAAATTAGGTATCATGACAGATGCGGTGCGTCTACCATATAAGTTATTTTTGCGTGGCACTTGCAAAGATTTTGTTTTTGCTTGTCGAGTGTTCACATCATATCTAATTGGAACCTGAATTTCAGTGTTATCGAAATGTTCTATGACTATATTGTTATATATGTTATATAACGATAGGAACTTCGTTCCAACCGAGTGTTCCACGACACTCACGCATTTTTTTGTTGAACGGGAAAAAACGATATGCGCGCACGAAGTCGCAGGCAAAAGCTTGTTTTATTATAAAGGTATATTATATTTTAAGATTTTTAATATCAGATACTATCAGGTAATTAAATATATTCTTTTTATTACAAATTCACAATAAAACATTCCGGATTATTCTTTTGATTCGACTTAACGGCGTATCCTAACTAATATTAAAAATGCGAAAGAGAGTTTGTTTCGCTTGTACGCCTAAATCGCTGAACCGGTTTTGATGATATAGACAGTGCGGAGATAGACAACATCTAGGCTACTTTTTAGGGTTCTGAAATCCGTAAAAAATGGAACTCTTGGAGGATCACTCGGTCGTCTGACACAGACAATTTTCTCCAAATCTACTGGACAGATTCCGTTGAAATTTGGTACACTTATGAACTTCTGTGACCAAAACACGGACGCGTTACGAAAATAAGTAATTACATTCTGAGCGAGAGGGTCGCTTTTGGGGAAAAACTAGAAACTTAAAAAATAAGTTTTTGAAACTGTACCGTTTAATATATTAAATATAAGGGCTTATCGAGAGGGTTTTAACCATACCTTTCATATCTATCTGTCTTTTTATAATTTTAAAATACGCAGTTTTGGAGTTATTCAAGAAATTAGATGAAAAATGACCATTGGCCCCATTATCTCAGAAACTAGGAATGAGCTCAGAATTTTGAAAAAAATGCAGATATGATTTCTTTACCTATTACAGGAAAACCTATAAGAAACCTGTTAAAGAATGAGATTCATTTGGAACCCTTTTCACGCGAGGCTGCCCACTTTTTGTGTGAAAACCTATATTAACGGGGTTGAAGCCGCTGGCAAAAGTTGGGTAATTAAACAGTAGACACTTTATCACAAAGTCTCAAGACATAACAGAAACAGTCTCCCATTGGACATAAATGTCTCATCATGACACTCTTTTGATTCACACATAAATTAAATTAAATTAAATTCGGATAACAGTGATCCATATTTTGTTAGTATTACAAACAGCTTATATTCTAGTGTTAATAATATAAAAATAGTACATAACAAAGGACGACCAGGCAGGAAAATATATTTCCTACCTAATCAACCTTCACACAAAAATCCTAATATTTGGAATATAGCTTTCCGCCACAGCTCCCAGGATATAGTTGGGACTACTCCGCACTCTGCACAGCAGAGATGCAGTTTTTTATTTTACGTATTATGGCTTGAAAGCCATAATACGTAAAATTGTGGGCCTCGGCAAACATTTCTGAGGCGCTACAGAAACGGGGCAGTCTCAACAACACCCTGAAAGTATTATTGTACTGTATGCGCAGGACATCCAGCGATCTCATAGTGTAGTTGACCCATAAATTGCCTGTGTAAAAACTCTGACAGTAGGCCTTGAAAAGAGTAATTTTTACTAGGTCAGAGCACCGAGCAAATCTACGGGCCAACATGTTACCTCTGACCGCCAGTGCCTTACGCTCTCTCCCGATGTCTGTATCATCCTTAAGGTCGTCGGTGTTGAAATGCCCTAGGTACTTGAATTTGGACACTCTTTTTAACATGAGGTCATTCAGCCTTATAATAAAGAACACTGGTTTATCTCAATACTAGTGTCTAAAAGACACTAGTATTGAGATAACAATAATACACATTTTTGGTAGGTTCATTACATACACTCTAAAACTTTTCTTATGACATTACTTTTAGATTCATATCAATGTTCACTAGGATCCAATAACCGAATTAATTCAATAAACCTTCCAAACTAGGAGTGCTGAAGAAAGAATTGCTTTTCGACGATCCGCTTTTGTTATTATGATTTCTAACTTTGTAGGACACAAATGTACCTATAAAGTTGTATGTAGTCAATTTATTTGGAAGTTGTAGCCTTGAAGGGTAAATTGAGATAGATGAAAAGGAATGTCTAGACAAGTTCTAGGTTACTTTAGTCTAAGCCTAGGGCTATTTAATAAAATCGACCGGGGATGAGAGAAAATCCAGATGGCTGGTGAAAATCTGACAATTACAGAATTTTACACTTTCTAGAACTCTGTAGCCGAACGCTATGTAACTTAAAGAGTTATGAATATTAATGTGAATGTATGGATAGAAGGAGGCCAAAGAAAAGATGGATAGATTGTGATAGGAGTGATATGAAAGAAAAGGGAGTTAGTGATAGCGTGACGGCTGACAGGACCCCAAGTAACATGGGATAAGGGCAGGAGGATGATGATGTAGCCCAAGGGTAACCAACGAAATCCTATAACTAAGCCTGCGCTGTCTGTCTCATAGAACGAGCGTGTCAAGAAGATCCTTTTTTCTATGAAAGCAGATAGGAGCAACGGGGAAAGGGTTATAGGTTAAATAACTCATATGCCGTGCAATTCAGACGGTCGATTCTGTAAACATGTCGAAGTGAAGTGATCACAAAGTGAGCTGTCATTCCATCTTGATTACATGGATTGATACTTAGGTAGAGTAAACGACAAGTGAGCTGTCATTCCACCTTGATTACATGAATTGACAGCTCACTTCTTGACCACTTCACCCAACCATTCACATCGACATGTTTACAGAATTGACCGACTGTAAACATGTCGAAATGAAAACTTAGGCGAAGCGAATGACAAGTGAGCTGTCAAACCATACAACCAAGATGGAATGACAGCTCACTTGTCGCTCACTCCAACTGAGTGTACACGGTGAGATGTCGACAGAATAGACCGGCTGAACCATTTCAACTTACCCGAACGTCATCCTATAATATTTTAAGGTTATCCATAATATTTAGAACACAAGCGTTCAAAAAAAATAAAAAAACGATTTTGTATTCTCAAGAAAAGGGGTAGCTGATACAATCCGTTCGGAAACTTTTTACAATCAAGAAGCTTGCTTGACTTTTTATCTATTTTTAAAATTTCTGCTTCATGCAGAAGTTGCTTCGAGTTTACGAGAACAAACATTCTTTTAGTTGTTACTTTAATTAGTTTTTTGAAAGCTATTAAAATTATTTACGAAAGTTGCCTTGCTTGCCTTGGCTTATGAACTAATTACGAAACAGCTAATTAAGGGAAGAGATGACTGAATTTCCAATCAGGATTGGAGATTGGGCAATGCAATAAGATTACAGGTATTTGTTATAGTATGTAGAAGAGCAAGACGACTTCCAATAATATAGGCAATAATTGTAATTACGAGTACATACACAGCTGTATAAGAAGTGGGTACATGCTAAAAGTTCAAAGAGATTCAGTTCAGAGAGATGAATATTAAGTTAATATTATATCAATGTAACAAAATTAAACCTTTTAACAGCATAGCAATTAGGTTGTAGGCAAAATGATTAATTTAATATAGATTAATGTTACATTGTTTGGTAATTTTATACAATAGGCGTGTATGATTACACCATTAAGTGCTTGCATTGGTCTCACTATGATAATTATAATGATTTTTGCACCAGACGAACAAGTTTGCACATCAGTGATAACAATTTGACACTAACAACACCTTTATGTCATAACACTAAGGGTGATTTTTGCAAGTGTGACTGGCGTGCAAGTCAACTTTCCGCATCATTTGGTAGGAGATACTAATGGATTGCGAACAGGCCTGTTGTCTCGACGGCGCTTTTTGCAGACAAAGTATAATGACGCGCGGTTATGCTCTAGTTCTCTATTCCTCCTACCTACAGATTCTATAGATGCTATTTTTACTCGTACATACCCTGTTACTTTTCCTTTTGCAATAGTGTTTCTTATATCTACCACACATTCATTAATCTTCTGTACCTGAATGATTGTACCTAGTGTAGGAGTACCTAATGCTGCTGTAATATTTTATGTCAGAATCCATTTACATGTTTTATATGTATCCTGTACCTTCGATTCCTCACAAAAGATCTCTCTTGTCACGAAGAGTTATTCCGGAATGTTTGCGCTAAAAGGTGAATGAAAATGTCCAAGTAAATAGACAGTCAATTAATTTAAGGCCACAACAACGTCAACATTTTTGCGTTTGAATATTCATAATAATTTTGCCTTACACGACTATTTGTTTTATTTGGGTATCCGACCAATTTCATCATGTCCCGGAGCAAAGACAAACAAAATAACAAAGAAGTGACGTAAAGGTTAAATATTGTTAAAGTTTCAAAGAACTTTGGCACGAAATAGATGTGCCCAAATGTTTTACATACAGGGTGAGTGAAAACTTGCATTGACAACGAAGGGGAGACGTAGACGGGACGATTTCGAGACGAGTTTTGGACACAGAGAGACAAAACAAATGCACGAAACATTTCAAAACAACTGTAAACGTTAGTTTTCAGTCCATTGAACTCACCTTGCTTCCTTTGCGATCTGTTCCTGTGTGATGGGGATCGGTCTAAGTGTGAATTTGAAGTTTTATTTACTTATTGACTATTTTCGTATCAAAAATGTTGAAAAATTTACAAAATATCGCAACCTTTATAGCGGGACTTGAATAAGAAATAAGGAAAATATTTTTCTTAACAATAATACTGTTATAATTGTCCATGTTTTAAGTAAAACGTAGATGATGATGATGATGGAATTTTACTGTCCGTATTTACATAAGCGGTTTAAATAGGTCTGAATAGTCTCGTAAAATAAAGTATCTTTTGTGAAACAAATATTGTTTAAATCTATTTATTTTGTAGTTACATTACCATTACTTCCCGTTGAATCAAAACATTATCACAAATAACTTTATAACGCTATCATAAAGCCACATTACAACAATAATAAGGTATTAAAACAACAATCTGAGCTAAGAAAACAAAGTAAAAAACCATAAAACGTCTGGATTACTCCGATAACATCGATCTCTTGTCTTGTACAAACAACGTCCCCATCCTGTATACAAATATATGTAGGTGGAGTAAATATTACCCAGACAATAGCCCCTAGCTTTATCTCTGGCTATTTGGAACACAAAAACAAAGCTATTATAAGAAATCCTGCGATCTGAAGATGTTTGGTATAAAGCTTGACGACTCACTCAGAGCATTAATGAGATTATAAAACTTTTAGAACTCAACTTATCTATTGCTTGTTTTATTGGTGTATTAGAAGGACGTGTATTAGTTAAGTTTCACGCACACATCCTCACATAATCACCCCACTCGTAGTGACACACACACACCACCTTATACACTCGGACAGGCTACTACCACACTTGATCCACGCGTTATTGTAGAAAATATCGCTGTATCAAGTATAAAGTTGTTTCATAACACATTGGCCTTAACTTGCGTCAAAAGCACAACAGTTACAGAGACGCACAGATTAGGCAGAAATATCCACATTGACTTCAACAGGCCATACACGAACAAACTTTGACAATCGACTTTCATGCAATAAAATTAAATAAAAGTTAAATATGTCACGTATTTTAATGTTTGACGAACGTATATATACCTAGACCTTTATATGATAATTTAAACTTACCGTTTGAAGTAACCCTTAAATGTCAGGATACATCTTTGTAGTTCGCAATGACCATTCTCAAAAGCTATTTCCCAAATATCTTAAAGTTACGTTATTTTAATAGCATGATTAAACCAAGTGGTCGCTTAAAAGTAAACGTGTGTTAAAATTGTTAGGAAGCACAGCAGTAACGGGTTAAAGACTACAATAGTGACAATGAAATGTTAGTGGTCCATTGCTTGCAAACTTGTTTGACTTGAATGGCTCCTGGTCAGTTTAACGGGGGTTAAAATGTAAGGATGCGATAATCCGAGTTTATAAGTATGCTTTTATTGTTATTACATGGATACAATGAGATTGTAAGACTTTAAGCAGTCCAATACATAAAAAAGCAAGCACACGATAAAATAAAGAAAACTTTATTGATCAAAAGTAACATTACAATATGATACATGCAAATGGTTATGATAAATGGCCGCATGCAGAATAAAACGAAAAATTTTTAATCAGGACTTTTGATTGCTATTTTATCTGTCGGCTACAAAAACCATATTCAAAAAAGCTTTTGAAAATATCACCAGTAATAAAAAGAGACCCAGTAAATAAGCTCCGATACAAAAAGCCATTCTCAATAACGACTCAATAAGAGGCAAACAACATATCATCGGGCCCACGAAGTGTAAAACCAATATGATTGCTTTACCACTGAACCTTGAACATTTTCCTCTTTTCAGTTGTTTGGCGTGTCCATTTTCGCCCTTTGCCTATGGATCTGCATCGAGCCAGGGTTCAACGAATGGATGCGTATTCTCGAGCTGCAGAAGTACTTCATCGGTATCTACATAATCCTCATCGCGTCCCTTGGTATCATGGTCGTCGCCTTCCTTGGATGTGGGTCTGCCTTGATGGAAAATGTCATGCTGCTATATGCTGTAAGTTATTTTTAATATAGTTCTTATTATACAACGTGTAACAGAATAGAGGCAATACCTGAAAAGGGGTTATTGTACTAATCATTATGAACAACTTTTACTATGGGACCCAAACCGAAATCATGAAAAAATAAATCTACTGTTTAGTACATTTTGTCGAGATATGCGCACAGAAATATATAGGGCAGTCCATTTTTATTCGCGATTTCAGTGTTGATCCCATGGTAAAAGTAGTTCATAATGATGAGTACAATGACCCCTTTTAAGGTATTGCGTTTATAATGTTACACGTTGTAGTTTTGTTACTTAATTAGGTTTGATAAACATATAATCGTACATAAGAGGGAAATATATATTATAAGCATCATTCAGCGTGCGTAGTACGCTGTGTTTTATAAAAATAGATAGTGAAACGATGCTGGCCGATTTATGCCCACGAATAGCGACAAATCTACATATTTCGTAATAAAAATAAAATAAGATTTCTCAAGTTTCTGAAATAAATTTTATAAATTTCTGTAGTATATCTCATAGCCAGCACGATATGTGCCTTCACTTTATTATTTAATCTAAGCTTAAATTCTTGGCACCATATTAGATTTCCTTGAACGAAAAACAACTGACGCAAATTCTATATATTTCTGCGTATAAATTGTGATCTTATCTGGGTTAGTAACAATTGCTTTGGATTTAGACAAATACGAGTCGTATCAATATTAGCGTATAGTTATAAACTCAGTAACTAATCTTAGACAGGCTATCCCAATGTCTGCCAAGTTTTCACATGAATATCTCTTATCTTGTCAAGACATGTATAACTTTAACGAAAGCTTCACAGTAAATTTACAGAATGTATATATTTGTTTATTTTCTTTTTCTTTATCCGTTGCCTGTTGTCAGCATGTGAAAAACTCGGAGAGATTTTTTTTTGTTTTTAATTGGCTCGTGTAGAGCATTTTGCCTTTATGCACAGTTCAGGTTTTATTTTTCCCTTTAGGCCTTTGCAACAGGTTAGCAATTTGATTTTTTTAGGTGAATATCCTCAACTTCCTGGTACTGTTCTAAGGTACTGGAAGTGTCTGTATATTTTGTTCAGATTTTTTTTTTAATTATTTTAGGAGTTTGCCTTTTCATCTTCATTTTTTGCCGATGTTAAATTTATATTAAGTCTTAAAATAAAAAAGGTGGTCACTCTTTAGGTATATAAAATTTGTTTTTTTTTTCTTCACAGTATATAGGTACACAAATAGCTCTGTTTGTGTTCGGCCTGGTGGGAGCCTGCGTGGTTCTAGACTTCTCCACTTACGACTCCAGCATCCAGCCTCTGATCAGGGATGTCATCATGAGGCTCATGAACAACCCTCAGCATGAAGGCAGTCGGGAGATATTGAGGATGGTGCAAGAAGGAGTAAGTATACTTTACCTTACCTATTTATAACTTCGAGCTTATGTAGGAAAAATACAGATTTTATGTATTATTTTTAAATATTTATGTAATAATTATTAAATTATTGATCAGAAAAGTATGTCATACTGGATAATGGGTTATTAGGTCCCAGTGTAGGCAGATTCAGGCTCACGTTAATCAAGGTACCTACGAATGTACCGAAAATTTAAAATCAACCCGTATTTTTCTCCGTATCATTCGATAGTAAAACCAACGGAATCAAAAAGCTGTAATTTTAGTCCGATATCCTTTGAACCGGGTTTTCCAATTTCATATCTCACTGAGATCATCGTTCAGCGTTACACTGCCCCTCGCACTGAAAAAGCAGGCGGACCAAAAAAATTTACATATGGTCCGACTTTGTCGCGAAAAAGGAATATCGGTCGTGATTTTTCTCTCGTCAAACTATGGCTACAAAAACGTGTAACAAAACCGTTACATCTAACGAAGCAAACACCAAAACGCATTTGCCGAATGGGCAGTTGACGAAACCGTAGCACAGAAAGGACACCCTTACGGGGCCTACTATTTGTGTACAGTCGCTTGGAAAAAGATTGAATGCCTTCGAGTTTGACGTTCAACTTTATAAAATCTGCATTAACTGTTATCAAAATTTTCGGAAAAATAAAAAATTAAATATTTTTTTTAAATACATTTTCAAGTTTACTTATCGTTTTTTTTTATTAACATTCAAAGAAAATGTTTGCGTTTGGTAAACAAAATTATGCGAGTTTAGTGAAGGTAAATATAACGGTAAAAAAAAAGAATTATTGCCTGCTGCCAAAATCATGTATTCAATATGCTGTTTATTTTTCAGCGATAGTAACAACATTTAAAAAAGAGGTTTTTCTATTGAAAAATATGCCCAAAGAAGCGCCGCTAGTAGGCCTCAAAGCCAGCGGTCCGGGATACTGGCGCTAATCAAATAGGCCTATGTGGCACGTTCCGCGCCCGGTTGCACACTGCTCCAATCATAAACTCTCTCCCGCCAAATTTGACTTAATTTTGAATCGATTTCGATCGCGAGCGATGCCTGTTATACGCACGATTGTCGAGATTTCATGTTTCAGTCGAAACCGGCTTTATTTTCGACAAGTTTCATTTGAAAGCTCAGTAAAACTGTTTAGGTGTGAAATTGACATGGTCGATTGATTGGTTATTGGGAAGGGAAAGTCTTATAAATATTTAAGGAGTTTTTGGAGCGTTTTAATTTTGTTGATAGGGTGTTATTTTAAATTAGACCAACTTTTTTTTCTTTTTTTTAAACTTCTACTCAATCATTTAGGTATATTTTCCAGGCTTGATGCTCAGTGTATTCTGTAGGAAAGTATTATTGGCAGTTAACTAGTACCTGTGGTTTGTGGTTTATCTATCAACTGAGCTGAATCATAGAATTTGCTAAATTGTTTCAACTGTCAACTCCACGAATTCAGGTTTCATTGCATCCGATGGCACATGATTATCTAATCGTGATTTCAATATTATGATTCTACAACTGAAAATAACTGTTTATGTCAGTGTGCGGACTGCAGACAGACGTGACAAGATAATCCACCAGCGATTTTTCGTAGATATTGCTACCCCAAGCCTAGATCTATTGCCACGAAAACGCGTTGTCGCATCGGGCCTGTCTCTGTAAGCCTTTATGGTTGGCATTATATTTGGTATAGAAAGTATAGTAGATAGTCGTCATTTTTTCTTTGAAGAGACAGAACAACTTTTTCCTGTCTTTATGTTTTAAACATAATCTAAAATTATTTTTTCCACCTATCTTCAGATCGGTTGCTGCGGAGCCGACGGTCCCATGGACTTCATCAACCTGAACAAGCCCCTGCCCGCTGAATGCAGGGACTCAGTCACCGGCAACGCTTACTTCCACGGATGCATTGATGAGCTTACCTGGTACCTGGAAGGCAAGACTGGCTGGCTAGCTGGCATTGTCCTTGCTTCCTGCATGATTTCCGTAAGTAACACTGGTTTTTTGTAGGTATAGTAGAACAGAAGAGAAATAAGATAAGGAATTTACTTGTGGTTGTACTTGTGGAGTTATAACATTTAAATTAGAAATGGGTTTGGTTCGGTAAGCAACTGCCTGGATTTTTTATTTTTTATTTTATGGTAGGACAAGTTAAAGATATACGGTACGCAGGTAAACTTATTCATTTCTCCACTACATTAGGTACTCATACTAGAAACTCCTACTAGTACGGAACCCTTCCCGTAAAAGTCCGACTCGCACTCGGCCGGTGTTTTTCTCCTCTTGTGGATATCCACATTCTTATTCAATTTTAAAGTGTGTTATTGTGAAAGTAATTTTAAGTTTTAGAGAGTGAGTGGAAAGTGTGGCCAACTCAGTACAGTCACAATATTTTTTTAAGCCTTTTTCATTTAAGCTGAACACTATATAGCTTGGTTGACTGTACTTGTATTCATACCTGAGATCAGTGAAATAATATGGTTATTTCTAAGTTAACTAAGACAGTACAGAATAAACTAACTGATCACGATTCAGAAAATACGAAAAGGTTATATTTGGTATCCAGAAAAAAAGTACGCAACCTACCTAAAGATGAAATAGCGCAAACAGTGCTACAGTAATATCACGATGCAAAGGAAGAGATAACATTATTGCACTGGAAATAGTTTTGTATACGACTCTAATGATGACTCTTCTCCATAAGAATCTACCTTTAGAATGGACAGTAGAGTCACTTTATTAATGTAATATTATTATTTTACTGAACTGTAAATGCTGACGTTCAAAAGTGCCGTTTAATGGCCTAATTGAAATAAACGTTTTGACTTTGATGCAGTTGCCCGCATGCTTATCTTGTCTCTTGAGAGAAAACCGAGACTAAATAAAACCACGCTGTATAATTTAATCTATTCGCGCATACTGGCAATTCTCGGAAACCAGAAAGTACCTTTGTTTGCGAATACAAAACTGTAGCAGAGTTGTGTTGTCAAGAGTAAACATAGTACACAGAATCAAATGACGAGTTTAGAAAAAGGAATCATTACTAATATTATAATATGTAAATGCGATAGTTGCTCTGTTTTTGTCTGTCTGTTTTACCTCTACATATAAGTAGCTTTTGTCCGCGACTTTGTATGCGCATATCCCGTTTTTTCCCGTTCCCGTAGGAATTTTCGGTTCCTGTATAGCCTTCCTCATGAATGTGGCTATAATATAAAAAAAATAATTTTCCAAATCCAAATGGTAGTTCCAGAGATTGGCGCGTTCAAACAAACAAACAAACTCTTCAGCTTTATTAGATAGATAGTATTAACACCTAAACAGGCTTGTATAAAACTTGGTACACAGTACCATGTTCTGAAATAGGACATCTTTTTATCAAGTTATAATTATTTTGAACTTACGCCTGGGCGTATCTGTGGTGGCACAAGCCATCTGACCTTTATAACCCTGCAACCGGTTTCATTATTATTATAGATTTGACTTCTATATTACCTTGATGGTATCCTATTCACGCTTGACTCAAGGAACCCCAGGTGTTCGCAATGAGAAAACACAGACTCCGGAATTCGACTGCTTAGCACAATAAAAATATTAACAAAACGTTTTGTTCATGGTTAGAATCAAATCCTTTGGCAGGCTTCCGTCAACCCGAAACGACAACTAAAACAAATAAAGGCATCTAACTCTACAGGTTCACCATAATCTTTTAATTCAGCCACTATAAAACTCAACCAGGGTGACATACCAGCCTTTAATATATCCTCGTAAAACTAGAATTCCCAAGACACGTTGGTCGTAACAGCTTAATGAGTTTCACGACTTCAGGATCTTAGCAACGCCAGGTACCGCGTTGACATTATATAATTATATTAAAATAACAGTTCCCAGAAAGTTCTGTAGTGTTATTATACTCGATTATTCTATAAAGTTGGGTAAATAACTTCGAAGATTCTTAGGGAGATTGTGGCTTTTATTGTAATTAAATATCTTGATTAGCGTGTCTTCGCGTAAAAGGTAAAGTTCGATTGGGCTTGTAGGTGTTTATTGGGTTTTCATGACAAGATAAAGGAATAGTCTTGATCAAAATTCATGTAAGATTTGAGAAGTTTCTTGTTCACGATGTTTTTTGTTACTGTAGCAAGTTTTGCGTAATAATGAAAAAGTATATGTCACCGGAAAATTGCAGACTCCGTAAGATTGTAATAAATCTTTATTAGATTATACTTTCTTGTTATATTATAAAAAAAAAATGTAAACTATATAATATAGTCTCAGCCAAATTAAATAGTTTTCAATATGTCCGTGTCTTAAGAAAAAATAGTTGGTATGTATTATGTAAAATCAAAATACTTCGTAGACAAAAGAAGAGCAAAGAACAAATGCAGGTAGTGGAGCACAAAGCTCTGAAATTATAGTTTAATAAATTTTATTAACATAACAGCAGAACTTATTAAGTCTCGTTTCGGACTATCTCAACTAAAAAGTCTGATGTTTTCATATCGTCTTTCCTCTGCTATTGCGGACCAACCATTTTAGAAGGAGTCAAGTTCATCATTAAATCTCCGACTTGGTCCGCAAGATGTTGCGTAGAATTTAATGAAACCCAGAAGTTATGTAGTTCATATAGTCCACAGGATATCTGAAACGCAGCATCAGTCCATGACTTTCATGAAATGTCTAAATATTTTAAATATTTTTTTAATAATGTCAATTTTATATTTTCCAGGTCGTGAATGCTGTCATGTCCTTGGTCCTCATCCAAGCCGTAAAGAAAGAGGAGGACGAAGCGACAATATACAAATAGAATCATTAGTATTAAAAATAATAACATTATTAAATCCTAAGCTACTTCTATTATTTTAATAATAGTTTTATTTTTATATAATGTAACAACAAATCCGACAGAAAATGAAATTATTGTTTGAAATCATCCACCGTGTTTAAGTTAGGTAAACTTAGATTGT
Source organism: Mamestra configurata (assembly GCA_002192655.3). Taxonomy (NCBI): domain Eukaryota; kingdom Metazoa; phylum Arthropoda; class Insecta; order Lepidoptera; family Noctuidae; genus Mamestra; species Mamestra configurata. Next base: position 13,559 of record NDFZ01003798.1, read on the forward strand.
AATTTTGTGTAACCGTTTGTTTTAATAAAGAGTATTTTTACGGTCATTCTCTTGTTATTCTTTTGAGGGAGTCGTTAATTTATTTTTGCAATCTTGTTCCAGTTTTCGATGTGTATATTTTAACGTTTTAAAATAATAAAACAGTCAATTGGGTACATTCAATTGTATTTCACTGACCTGTTTAATTTGAATAAAGGTTGAATTTTCATAATGATTAACATATTGTGAAATCAATGATACAATAAATCTAAAAAAATACAAGTTTTGATCAAATTCACAAATTATCCAACTGGTTAAACAGTGCATCTGCTATTTCGCTAACGAAGAGAGTAGAGAATACCTAATGCCTGGCATTAAGTCCGTTTTGTACCAAGTGCATGAACTCTAAATAAATCCAGTGATAATGTCATACATCACCACAATTTAACAATAAGAGTAAATAAACATTCACAAAGCAAGCTATCTAAGCAAGTGTATCTATGGATACACCAAGGAGGGTGAATAGACTCGAAATAAACAAACCTGTTTATTCAAATATCAAATTTAACGTCTGCATAGTTCATCATCACGGTGAACACTCAAAGTTTTGAAGTGGCTCCTCGTACTGTAGCACCTTTCAAAGTTATAGAAGGCCCGCGAGTACTTGCAACAAGCTACGTTCCTGCTGGTTCCTCAAACATTTTACTTTGATTAAATTAAACTTTGGAAACAACATGAAACGAATCTTTGCTTTGTTTGCTTAGAGCTCTTCGATAGATGAAATTGTATTGAGTACGCTGTATTTATTTTTGTTCTTATTTGCCACGTTCTTGTATGAGATCATTTTTAGTTGTAGAAGTTTTTATTTCACTAAAAGTACTGTGTGTGCTATGAGGATCGTTTTTCCTAGATTTGTAGTTTTTTTTTTAACTTTGTAGACGCTCTCCTGTTTGTCTTTGATAGCATTGCTGGATTTTTTTTCTTTTTCTGTATATATTATTCCAATTGCAGTCAGTTAAGAACTCCTGGGCAAAGGCCTCCAAGTCAGAATTTTACCTTTATTTCTGATGAGCCTGTTCTTGACCTCTATGTCGCCTGATGAAGAGCGATGGATGAGGTTAATGATGATTCTAAATATCTATGAGCAGCAGACTAAAATGAAGATATCCTACTTCCTACTAATATTATAAACGCGGAAGTTTGTAAGTATGGATGGATGGATGGATGATTGGATGTTGATGAAATTTGACACAGAGGTAGATTATGGTCTGGAATAACACATAGGATACTTTTTATACCGATATTCCCACGGGATCGAGACTTACGCGGGTGAAACAGCGAGGCTGCCACTAGTCTATCCATAATTCGCTAACGATAGCTAGATACTTGATAGTAGATTAGTTTCCAATAATCGCTTCCCAGAAATTGCTATTGTGTCTTAGCAGACGGATTAGCGCTTCCAGGTTAGTTGTTATTAGCTAAAAGGACGTCGCTCACCTCTTGTAGTACTTAATCCTAATATATACAACTCTTCAGTTACTGACGGAGTGACTGAGTAATAAATGATAAGTGATATTTATTTTGCAAGTAGGTTACACTTTTTCACGTCTATCTTTCTTGGTAATTTTTAAACTAGATGAGGCCGGTGTTTCCTAGCNTGGTTAAACATTACACTTTTTCACGTCTATCTTTCTTGGTAATTTTTAAACTAGATGAGGCCGGTGTTTCCTAGCTGACTGTGTGATTGATAGACTACGCAAAGCCGAAATTACTGGTCGTAGAAAGCTGAAATTTGGCATTGCCATTGGTCTTGGGAAGTGTAGGGGTGGCACTAAGAAAGAATTTCCCGAATTTTTTACGGGAACGGGAAAAAACGGGATATGCTTTTCTGTAAATGTACCTACATCAGCCTTTTAAAAACTTCGGGAGGTGTTCAGGAGGATTACTGCCATCGTACTACTGTTCGTGTTTTATATTGGCGTGTAGTTGAGTCACTTTCAGGGTGCGAAGGTCTTTGCTAAAGAGATGGCATTAGCTGGATGTGAATTGCCAAAGAGGGGAATACCACAAATTGAGGATACTGTAAGATGATGATGGTGATGACCTTTAAAAGTAGCAAATGGTTTAAAATTTAAAAGTATGTGAATGCGGGTTTGGTTAAAAGCGTTTACACCTCACGGTATTTCATACAAACCCGCAAAGTTTTCTAGGAAATTAATGAACCGGTTTTAATGAAAGTGATACCTACTCATACACAAGATACATCAAAAAAAAAAAATTTTAAACGAGCTTAGCGAGACAGAAAAATTGCTTTCATTATCCCTTTTATCAGATCAGACCGACTTTCACTCTGTAATATTTACACACGGAAATTATTTAATTTATAGCGGATCCAAAAACCGGGAAAACGATAGGATGAAGAAGTTGTTTGGTTTCAAAAGTTTTGGTTTCAAGTTGGAACGTTCAGAGATAAATTAAAGTGCTGCGATTATGTTGTTAAACACAGATGTCGGCGTTTTGGTTGTTTTATCTCCATGTAGTTTAAGAAACAATGCTTCGAATACGAAACTGGTGGAAATTACATTTTAAGCTGGCTGTGTCAGGACTTGCGTAGTTGCGATAAGGACGATGTATGTTATGTAGGTAACAATTTTTTCACGTGACAATGACAACGTCTTATAAATCGATAAACGCCGGCTGCAAAAAACGTTACAATGAGCGTAACGTTACGTTACGCTCATTGTAACGTTACGCTCATTGTAATGTTACGATCATTTCATCAATGTTTTGTTATGACGCTGTCACGTTAAACTATCGTCCGTAAACCGACTTTACAGACAAGCATTTTTTTGTAAAGGATCCGTGCTGAGAGTGTAAATACTGTTGTATCCTGCTGGCTTTTTCTCGTCACTTTTATTTGAGCTTTGAAATATACGAACTTCATTAAAGGTCACTGAATTCTATAGATCTCGCTATCCCCAAATTGAAATGAATACAGTTNGTATATATATCCGTATATATATCCCGTGTATAAATCAATTATTTTCATAAAAAATACGGGTTGCTATCATGGTAACTTCGATTGAGTACCTATAAAATGTCCGTGGTATGTCTGACGCGCTCGGTGGTTTGCATCGCTTTGTGAGTCACCGGGCTCGCCACAGCGTAATATTAAGAACAGTGAAAAGTTTTGTTATTGTTGTAATTGGCCGTGTGGCTTGTTTTTGGTTTCAAGTATTTGTTTCTCTAAGTATTCATTAACATATTACACGTACACAAACACATTCATACACATTGTTTCAATTATATCTGTTTATTATTTTATTTACTTTATTTAGATGCTATATGTATATATATGTAAGAATATAACTATATTTGATGGATTCAAATGAACCGCCACTCGTCCATTCAAGGCTTCATTAGAAAACCAGCGTCAGACAGCATCAGTCTGTCTGACATATCACTGAAATGGACCTTTTTAGTGCAGCCGTGAGACACACTTAGTTCTTAGCATACCTACATTTTTTTTTTTAATTTATTTCTATGTACCGTGCGTGTTTCATGTATGTGCTTAAATAAATATTATTCTTTCTTTCTTTCTATTTCATAGTATTTTTGAGAGTTAGAAATTGGGTGGCTCGCCATGTGATAAGAACCAGGCCCGGGTCGAAGGCGCGTTGTGTTCCACGTGGCCCACAAGGGCCAGAGCCTACCAGGGCTGCGGATTTTGTTCGAAAGTGTCACCGCGACCCTGAAACGCAAAGGGCATTTGGAGGAACATGGATGACTTTTAGTCAGTAAGAGTCACAATTCCTTCCGCTCCACTCAGAACGGAAGGAGTCATTTGATAATCCTTAAAAAAATGTATTTTTGAGAGTTGCGATTTTAAAAGATTATTATTCATACCTTATGTAGGCATTAGACAAACTTAAATTTTACCAGCGGTGGTGATTCCAAATTGTCAACATCGGCACCAATTTAATTGATTGTTTTATTTATTTATAAAATGTTTTTTCGTTCAAAATAATAATGTTTTTTTTTTTTAATATAGTATGGAGTAGGCTTTATTTTATGAATGTGTTTTATAATCAAAAGCGGTACGGCATATGGGTAGAACCTGACCTGGATTAAAACAAAGAACCGTTTTTTATCTGAGTAGTACAAACTTTCCCTTGGGACAAATCACTAAGAAGCTAGTACTTAATATTATTCAAAATACAATAGAAACTCACTTGACTGCCTCACAAATGATTCCACCATTACGACTCAGCGATTAGTCTCTTAGTCCATTGACGGCATGGTATTGCCAGCACATAATACTGATATCTGGCAGTCACGTCGCACAAAGCTCAGTGCGGAGCTATTGGCAACACTGAATGCATTGTAAGCAATCCTGAGTATCAGTGGAGACCCAGTAGCTTTGTGCCTTAGAAACTTGTGTGATTAGAACTACCATCAAAGACAGCGTTAATGGACGGTGATTCAGGAGTTGATGATTTGGTTACTTTAGTAACCATTTATTAATCTGATGGATTTGGTATTAATTTTGAATGTTGTATTCAATATACAATAGGTAAATAAAAGAAATGTTCTAGAATGTATGTCGGTAAGTTATGATTGCTCACATTGGCATATTACTTTTCTGTCTATAGTAAATATGTCTGAGACAAATAAGAACTGAAACTTGACATGACAAAAAATTAAGTATTAACTCTTGTACTGAAAATAAATATCGAAAGATAAGTTGAGCAAATTTTACTTAGTTCAAAAAACGTCTTATTAATTTCTACTTTTTATAATAATTCGGAGCTAATGCTGCATTTATAATTTATGAAAAATGTTTTCATTTCGTAGAGAAAATATTTACAGTTACTCTAGAAAACACTTTGTTTTGTTGCATAGGTAAACACTCCTCATGAATATTCTCTCTTATGAATCAAAACAAGTAAATACACTCACTCCTAAAAGCTGCATTCCAATTTTGCTTTTATATCAAACCAAACTAATTATAATAAATGTAAAAGTTTTAATGTTTGTATGTTTGTTGCTCTATCAAACTTGCGAGAATGAAAAAATTTCATGAAATATTCCTCATCATAGTACTGGCTGGATACTACTACAACTACTACTGGCAGAACATGGGATTTATATTTATTATGAATAAACTCTCGCATCCAGTGGATTCCCATAGTCTTCACCAGGTCATCGGTCCACCTTTTGGGGGGCGGTACGCGGTCGCCACGCCAGAATGGGATTGGGAAAAACAAGGCCAGTCAATATACAACACAACAACACAACACTTACAACACAACACAACACAACACAACAACACACACACACACACACACAACACTTGCAAGAGGCCCATGTCCAGCAGTGGACGTCTTTCGGGTAAAATTATAACGATGATGATGAGTAAACTCGTGTTTGACCATCACTTCACCTGATGGTAAGCGATGCTGTCGTCGAGGCATATTACTGTGGGATAATTACCGATTGTCACACAAGCAAAATTTCGGCCAAAATCTAGTTCTTAATGTAATTAATTTTCCTCAAATTTATATTATAATTTTCAAGACACCCGGGATGGGTTTTTCACTGCTATGATACTCTCTCAGGTTTTAATTCTGATACCGATCTGATCCCCTTTATTTTTCTCACCAATAGTATGTAGATAGGTAGAGAAAACATTTATTTGGTACAAGAACAGAAAACACAACACACAAAAGCACACTTACATAAATCATAATACTAGAAAATACAAACATGAAAACAGATAAAAAAAAGAACAAGACAGAATTTATAGCAATCTGTGAGTATCAATTTTTTTTTATTTCGGTAGGTAACCGAACATTAAAAAAAAACATGCGGAGCAGTCTTTGGAGGGTATATTTATTCTGTGGTCTTTGGGGACTGCCGATAGAAGTGAAACTAAGCGAAAGCTAAAGCGTTCGGTGACGATGACGCGAGTTCCATGATTTTTATTCACCCAAAGCGTTCGGTGACGATGACGCGAGTTCCATGATTTTAGTTCACCCAAAGCGTTCGGTGCCGATGACGCGAGTTCCATGATTTTTGTTTACCCAAAAAGTGCTCAACGCGCCTAAAGAAGTTTTCACTTCAAAAATGTGCGGTATGTGTACTTGACATACCAAGCTGTTAAGTTATCTCAAGAAGTTCTTGTATATATAAGTAGGCCACAGGAACATAGCCGCTGGCTCAAACAAATTTTATATTAATATTCCTCATATTGCGTGGCTGATATTATGTCTCCCACTTAGTCGTGACACACCGTAGGTCTCTTGCTTTCAATATGGTCTCGCGATGCACTCTCACTTGAAATTAATCTGCAAGAAGCCATTGCGGTGACTATTTACAAAGCGTCCCCCGAGCGTATTTCCCTTGGCTCTTCATTCTGCTAGCAATGTCGCAGGGCTGGCAGGAAAGAAAGCGAATTAAGTTGAGCGGACATTTTTTTATTTTGTTTGTTTGTTTGTTGGAATTTAAGGCAAATGTATAGAGATTTCCAAAATAATTCTCGTTGCAGTGCAATACTAAAATCTATATAGGTATTGCCTTTTTGCTTCAATAACGTGATAAGCCCGACGGTTATTTTTTTTATTTGAAAATTGAAACTGCCGTGACGGATTGAATTTTTTCAAAAACGTCAAAAAAAAATTAAATGTACTGTGAAATGACTTATCACGTTATTGAAGCAAAGAAGCGAAATATAAAAATAAATCCCTATTTTTTGCTGTGTATGTTATTGTCAGGAGAAGGTTCTTATGAAAGAAAATTTAAAAAAGTAATACATCCGGGCGAAGCCGGGGCGGGCCACAAGTTAACAAACTAAACCAACTAAAAATTAAACTATACAACAAAAAAATTGTTCTCAATGCTGTCAGCTGCTAGTGTGCCCAAGAGACTGGCGGCATTGCCACGTATGCTTAGCCTCTGGCCAAAGTAAAAGCCAGCGCTTGGGTCACGAGAAGTATCAACCAGCTCATTCGAAATTTCTTTGAAAAGGCTGTGAGCACAAGGCCCCACAACCCGAGGTTTTTAACGGCTCGAAAATATAGTGACCAATAAGGTTACTATATTTATGCCACTTGAGATTTTCCACAGCCACAGCGGCAGTGCCTGCACAACACGATGAACTAGGAAGATCTACTCCTCTTCCATGCAAATAAACACATGCCGACCGGCCATCGTTACGTACCAAGCCATTGGGTCCTAATACAACTCGATAAAAATGACGTAATATATGTACATTGTTACTGCCATACATGTTTAATTTATAACTCTTTCACTTGACACTTGGGAGTAGCCCATATTTCCAATAATGGAATTTTTTTGGCTTTTCAGCCAAAAATTTTCAGCCAAACATTTCTGATGAAGATGAATTTATTTACTAAGACAAAACAAATATGAAAATATCGAGGTACTGTTTCTGGAAACTAAAGTAAATAAAAAGGTAAACAAAAAAGGTAAGTTCGAGGTGAAATACTGGAAATTGTTGATCATATTCACTGACCGGTGGTGACAAAGCGGCAGAAGAAACAACGAACACGACCACTCGATCCGGTTGCTTCTACATCCATCACCCAGAAGTCTTACCCAGCTGCATCCGAGCCCAAGAAGAGAAGAGCCCACACCAGCTCCGTTGGTCTCGCGGTCGCAAATACGCGACTGCCGAGTGTGGAGTCCTGGGTTCGATTCCCAGGTCGGGCTAAAAGTGTCATTGGGTTTTCTGTTAGGGAAGCTAAGAATTGCTCTGTTACAGCCCGGAGTTTGAAAGTTGGTGGTGTGACACCGCCGTGCCTCGGAAAGCACGTTAAGCTGCTGGTCCTGCGCCAGATCTCTCTTCGGTCGTTTCTGCTTGCCGTCCCATCGGAATTTGAGAGTGATGGAAGAGGGAGTGCACTTGTGTTTGCGCACACACTTGTGCACTATAATATGACCGCGCCGATGGCTAGTCTCCGTTGAGATTTGCCGACAGGGCCAAAATCAGTCAGAAAGACTATAGGTGGGAAAAAGGCTACACAGATTGATCAAGACACATCATAAAGTTGGTTTTGATGACTGCTTAAAGGAAAAAAACTGAACTCCACGAGTAAAAGAAATCAAGTATCAAAACAAACATTTACAAAGCATCGCAGCATCAACCTCCGCGCGAACCCTACGTGTACTCTCAACCAGCCTCGTAGACATGAGTAAATAATTTTCCTGATTACCGTGCAGCTTCTTGCAAAGCGACGGAGTTGTCGTCTCGACCTCGACTCGACAAAAATATTAAAGTCACCTCCATCTCGACAGTCGACGAGCACTCACAGTACCTTCAGGTTCCGTCCTGATATTACTCGAAAACCAAATTGATTTCCCCGTTATATTTCGAGAAATGCAGCTTAATACGAATCCAGGTTTGTAAGTCTCGATTCGAGATTTGAGAGTCGTATCGAAAATCGAGAGTCAATCCAGAATTGCTACTAACTATATTTGACACGATTGTATTATTGATTGCAACATCGCTTTCGTAGTTTGTTTTGCAAATGTTAGTTCAGTAGATTGCTTTGGAGACTAGTTTATGTGCTAACGTTTTGAACTTTCGTATTGACGTCACAAATTATTCCGAGATTGGAAAAGATGTTTTTCTATACAGCTTCAACGTCGACATTTTCTCTCTCAATGCTTTTGCATGTGTTTTTGTAGCACGCCAAAATGAACTTTAAGCTCATTACCTTAATGGTGAATTGATATTGCAATTCATTCTCATTGAAATCCGCTAAAAACAAAGCTCTTAAACCAGTCTGTTCATTTATTTCGAAACAACATGTTTATCACGACCATAACCGTTAATTAAAAACTCACTGCAGTTAAAATCAATACAGATAATACACAAACGCAGTCCGCATTCAACTAAGTTGTATACAAATAATTAATCTAATGAAAGGTTATTAAACCCGCTTGTTCTTTGTGCAAACAAACAGACAACAGATTAATTTACAAAGCTTTGTTTACTCGTTCTAAAATAATAGAATCGCAGAGCGAACAAACCAAATAATCACGAAACTAAAAAGCGCACACAGGAATATTCTCATCAGTTAAAATGAATGTTGGTCTGAAGAAATAACTCTACGGGTGTAAAGGCATTCGAACCAGTCCAAGCTGAGCTTTCGAAACTATCTATACGTGTGTAAATGGTTCGGAAACGTCTCCTTTCGTTTGCAGGCTACGCCTTTCACCTTTCAGTTTGTTCGTATAGCACGGACCTAATCTCGCTCGGCTGTGTATGGAACATTGGCTTTAGGAATCGGGACGTATGTGGAGAGTACAATTAAATTTTGCAGGTACGGGCTGGACTCCGAGGAAATGTAATAAGCGAGTTGCCTCCGACCAAATATTTAGACTTTGGTCTGTGGCCACGGCGTTGGAGGTATTAAGGGTGTTTATTTATGTTTACACCAACTTAATGGGTGCAGTGAGTCTTTGTGAAGAAGATGGCTTCATTTCTTGGTTGCGGTTTTTTAAGAAATAGGTGTCGGATTTTTTATGTAGGAGTGTATTAACAAGTGAGCGTATTTTTTTCTTAGTTACCTATATATATATACCTATTGGTCGTAAAAGAGAAGTCAATCAAAATGGTTGATCTAGCAAGTCCAAGTCATATCAAGTTCAAAAGTCACTAGAAGAGATTAAGAAATCAAGTTTAGTTACCTAGAAGTATCACATTTCGGGAGAATATTCTATACAGAAGATGTGTCAAATGTAGTCATTTTCAGGGGTTCCGTACCCAAAGTGTAACCAACGGAACATTATTACTAAGCCCCCGCTGTCCGTCCGTACATCCGTCCGTCCGTCTGTCTGTCAACGAGCTGTATCTCATGAACCGTAATACTTAGACAGTTAAAATTTTCATAGATGTTGAATTTTTGTTGCCGCTATAACAACAAATAATAAAAATGAAATCAAAATTAAAATAAAAGGGGGCCCTCCCCATACAAGAAACATGTTTTTTTCGGGCTTTCGGCGTATGATACGGTACCCTTCATGTGCTAGTACGACTTGCACTTGGCCGGTTTTCCACAATACAGAGTCGCTATCTTTTATCAGAACCACTTTATTGTGTTAGAAACTTAATGGCACATTATGAATAAAAAAAAAAACATAAACACTAATTCGAATATAAATAGAAGTAGAATGGTTTTCGAGCCATAGGCGGTTTCTATTTAAGTTTTCGAACGGTAATTCATTGAATATATCCTATGTCTGATCGCAAATGAGCCGATTATTTACAAGCATCGGGCCCCAGAGTTAGCGTGTCTACTTTAAAAAATTGCACTTTCCATCTCAGTACAAAACTGTATCTCGCGGATCTCATGGCCCGCCCCTATTCTATTAATACAACAATTCTTTCAATCTAATACATTCTTGTTCCCCATTACATGTCTATTGTTATTCGTGAAGCCGCGATGTTTATTTAAAAGGCTAACACAAATTTGTTCCTGAGTGTATTTTTCTTTTGTGCATAACGCTTGCCTTTTTTCAACGAACCCCTTTCAAGCTCTGAAGTGGATAAAAGAAAGTCTCGGAAACATAACATGAAAAGCAGGTTTTTAATTCTGTTCGCTTTTTTTGCAGTGTGTTTTGTTATTTTGTTTATGAACTGTAATTAGTTTGTAATGAAGTTTACGTAGATATTGCTTTTTGTTTTGAATTATGCATCAATGGGGAATTTTGAATTATGCATCAATGGGGAATTTTGAATTATGCACCAATGGGGAATTTTGAATTATGCATAAATGGGGAATTTTGAATTATGCATGAAGGGGAATTGGATTTTCCCTTTAAGTATGCATTGTGTGTTGTGTTTTTATTAATGATTAAATTATAATTTCTCGATAAATTACGAAAAAATCGTTTTGTATATAAATATGTCTTATTAAGAAAAAAATAGTTTACACTTCACTTATTTTACAATCTACAGTCTTGCAATTTTCCGGTGATATATATACAACGATACATATACAGGGTGATTTTTTCTAGTGTGTGTGGATGGCCAAATCTGAAACTATGAGGAATAACGAAAATCTTTGAAAGGAATCTCGTACCTGATTTTTTTGGACAACTAAAACTGCATCATTGAATTTTTGAAAAATCGGTATTTCTAGCCAGGAATCGAAATGGATGATTTTGAAAAAAAAATAAACCCTGTATTATTACTAAAAATATCTCGGTTTTGTANCTGGCTAGAAATACCGATTTTTCAAAAATTCAATGATTCTAGTCGAAATGGATGATTTTGAAAAAAAAATAAACCCTGTATTATTACTAAAAATATCTCGGTTTTGTATGGGTGAATATGTTTTTCCATACAAACCTAAAGCTCTAGAAAAAGTGATATTTTGGTTGTCATAATTATGGCGAAAAGTCAAAAACGTGTGGCATTTTGACATACGCTAGATTGACGTTGTCAGTCCCAAACATTTTGGCGTTAGACAATCGCTATAGAACCCCTTATCCTGAAAATAACAAATATAATAATAACAAAATCAGTCAAATCGGTGCAGCAATAATTCTCAATTTATGCTCCGTCATAGATATGGAAAGTAATTATTATTTAAATAGGTATTTTTATAAGTATTGAATGTCGTTTCATAAGCTTTTTAAATTATCCTTAATCCTGTTTGTAATATTCATTTGCTACATAATTTTATGTAAATTTTAAATCGTTAACACTAAAAACTAATGGGGTTATGCTAATAGTGCGGCTTAAAGTCTAATACAGCTTAACAGCATTATGGTAAACTGCCGATAATAACTGGTATTCCGTAATTAAGTTAGTACAATACAAACAAGTGAAATGAACTATTATAATAATGGTCGATAGTATCGGTGATTCAATTATTTATCACTGGAATCGAATTATGAAAACAGGAGTAGAATCCGTNCACTTCACTTATTTTACAATCTACAGTCTTGCAATTTTCCGGTGATATATATACAACGATACATATACAGGGTGATTTTTTCTAGTGTGTGTGGATGGCCAAATCTGAAACTATGAGGAATAACGAAAATCTTTGAAAGGAATCTCGTACCTGATTTTTTTGGACAACTAAAACTGCATCATTGAATTTTTGAAAAATCGGTATTTCTAGCCCTGGCTAGAAATACCGATTTTTCAAAAATTCAATGATTCTAGTCGAAATGGATGATTTTGAAAAAAAAATAAACCCTGTATTATTACTAAAAATATCTCGGTTTTGTATGGGTGAATATGTTTTTCCATACAAACCTAAAGCTCTAGAAAAAGTGATATTTTGGTTGTCATAATTATGGCGAAAAGTCAAAAACGTGTGGCATTTTGACATACGCTAGATTGACGTTGTCAGTCCCAAACATTTTGGCGTTAGACAATCGCTATAGAACCCCTTATCCTGAAAATAACAAATATAATAATAACAAAATCAGTCAAATCGGTGCAGCAATAATTCTCAATTTATGCTCCGTCATAGATATGGAAAGTAATTATTATTTAAATAGGTATTTTTATAAGTATTGAATGTCGTTTCATAAGCTTTTTAAATTATCCTTAATCCTGTTTGTAATATTCATTTGCTACATAATTTTATGTAAATTTTAAATCGTTAACACTAAAAACTAATGGGGTTATGCTAATAGTGCGGCTTAAAGTCTAATGCAGCTTAACAGCATTATGGTAAACTGCCGATAATAACTGGTATTCCGTAATTAAGTTAGTACAATACAAACAAGTGAAATGAACTATTATAATAATGGTCGATAGTATCGGTGATTCAATTATTTATCACTGGAATCGAATTATGAAAACAGGAGTAGAATCCGTATCTTTACGTGTTTTTTTTTGCCAAGGCTTTTTCCTACTATGTTGGGGTCCAGTCTCTGAATACCAGTATTTTACGGGGAGTGAATGTCTGCCTAACCTTCACAATTTAGTAACTGAGTAACATTTGTCGAGACTTGTATCAGACTATGGAGCTTCGGATACCACAGCCGGCACGAAGGAGTTAGCACGGTATGTGGGTACTGGATGGTCACCTATCTAAGGACCGACCTTTTTTGTTTTTTCTTTTTGAGGGAAAAAAATGCCTAACGCATGCCACGCCGTCCGGGGAGACGATGTGTTTATGTGGGGCTTGTACCCACTAAAAATTCTGCCTGTGCACCTACTTTCGCCTTGATGGGTGGGTCGCGAGAACTGCTACGCATGACATTCGCGACCCATCCAGCGTGGCCCACTTCTGGACCAACCTCGACTAGCTTTACTTAACGATGTAATTCGGCCCCTGCGGCTGTTATTATTAAGCTATGAGCTCCTCTTTACGCGGTTATCTGTAAACAATATTTAAAATACTAAATGTACTGAACAGATGACTTTTTAATAGCGTTCATTAATTCTGTTACGCCATGTATACAAGCCTTACAATAATTTTAGAATGACAAAACTGAGGAATAGTTTCTAACTCACTTATTAGGTTTATGCACTATAGTACATAAACAAATGACGACCTTCACCGTGACCTTAAAATGGAATTTGTCACAAAAATTTGCTGAAGCCCACGAATACAGACTTCATCGACACGTGAATGTTGAGACAATCCAGCTACTAGACAACGCTGATTTCATGTGTAGGCTAAAAAGTACTAAACCTTTTAAATTAGTGTAGTGTACAAAGCGAATGAATAGTAGTAACATGTGCTAAACATACAACACATGAACATATGAAGTGTTTCTATAAATGATATCAGACTCTAAGAAAGTGCTACTTACGGACTTATGTAAAAGTGCAAATGGACCCTATTCTTAGTTTTAAAATAATCTATCACGTAACATATTAAGTTAGATTTAAATTGCTTATAAGTATTTTAGGCTAGATCGTAAGAATTTTGTTCTTACTAATAAAGTATAAAAAGAACTTATTAGGAGCTTCCAGGGCCCGTATACCTACTGACTAACACATAATCTTGAAATTGACCATCTTTAAAAGTCTGTTTACTGGCGAGAGGAAAATAAAGTTTCAATTCTCGCAGCGAACTAAAGTATAAAACATTCGCTACCACCTTTCTGCTTACACCAGTAATAAATCACAATTGAATATTTTTATTTCACGCTTTTCATTTACGGTGTCTTCAGATGCAAACCGAGCTTTAATTAAACAATAAACAAAAACATGTCCCGAGCACAAAACTCATTCTTACAAAACCCGCAAACAAAATCTTCAACCACATACATCAAACGATTCCTTTGTTTGAATATACATTTAAATATATAATATTTGCCCTAAAGACAGGGCATAATACATGTTATTGTAACTGTATGCTTGATTGTTGACAGTAACCGAAACAGCGTGAAGGTTTGCCTGCAATGCCCGCGTTGTTTGCCCAAATACCCCAAGGTACGTCACGGATCGCCGAATACCAATGAGCATTTCACAGACAGACGATATACAAAATAATGTACACATATACAGCAGAGGCAGTGTCATGTTGTGTCAACGAAATGCTACCGTTAAATGCGGATATTTTGTGGACATTGAGTTGATGATAAATGGGAATAACTGTTTTAATATGCATTGGAATTCTCGGTAAATTATTTAAATCAAAGAAAGTTATGAACGAACGTTTAGTTTTTGCTTTTCTTCAAGTAGATGTCCATTAAACCGATTGCCCTTTGATTGATTGTGTAGGAGGCTTATCCACTTAATAGTAGGTAGTACAATATATTAGGTAACGTCTCAAGTCAACCCTGTATCTACACCTAAGTGGTTTCTACGAAGCATGCATGAACAATCGAATCGAGTACGCATGCACGGTTTACGTGGCTATAACCGTAGTGTACAACACAAGTACATATACTGCACCATAGACTAAGAACTTATAGAAGAGAAATACCTGCTCGAAATGCATTATAAATGCCTACAACGGAGTGGTGTTAAACTAGTTCGCGCCAACAATGTAAACGTTCCCTCATGCCAAAATCGGCTTGAAAAAAAAGTTGCGTTATTGTCATCGGACAATAACGCAAAAGCTTTAGCTTTAAAGTTTTAGCATTTCGACAATCGTATTCGCTGATAGAATGGCACCTAAAATGCCTGGAATAGGAGCTAAATGCCTTCTAAATGGGTTCCTTATTCTATGATAGTACGCTTGAACGGTGACCGTTAGTAACTGGTCATTGCTTATGAAGACGTTAAGGTTGATTTCACATTGTCGTAGCACGTTTCGTACGACGCTACACAGCACCGAAATTAAATCAGTCGCAGTATTGATTAAGTTTTGCCAAATAAGTATATAGTTAATTTTATTTTTAAATCTCAGGTGATAGGAACCTGGAGTCCGGATTTAAGACCAGTTGATATTTTAGGCTGGCAGATGAACGCGGGGATTGGCACAATCAATACCCATGCTTAGCTGTGAGCAAATTCGGGTTGTGCATGATGATGAAGGTTCCTTCCTCCTGGCAAAATGTGGGTTGATCGAATCACCTTTGGACCATCGGAGAATACAGGAGTCGTGTTATGATTATGTCATGGTATTATAATATTTTTAATTGATATTTTTTCCGAGTGAATACAAGACTCCATGGAAATTTTTGGTTTGATAAATAGGTATCTTTAAAAGTTTATTTTAACAACACGTGTGTTAGTTTAGGAGACCCTGTTTACGGTTAAAGAAGGCCTTCCTGTTTTAGTCAGTTACATGCATTATTCAATCTTTTATCCTCTAAATATAACCTTCCTGCGCCATTTTGTATCATCGTTTGTTCTTCTTACGAATAGTTCACACACTTCAAAGACCCCTTACTCCTATTCAGCATAGTAATACGCTCCTTCCCAAACTTCTGATGAATACAAACATATAAATATGTAACATTTCCGAGTAACTCAACCAGAAACAGCGAAGGTGTTGCCGAAACACTTGTCTGCTACCCACATGTTCTATTTGCCGATGGTTCCGAGTACCGAAGGGATGGGTGACGACACTTCACCATTTCCTTTTAGCAAGGGAGGATCGAAACTTATGCATTTTTCATCAGCAAATAAAATAAGCCCTTATTTTGGTGGTAAGTACAAGAATAGTTTTGGAACGATAGAAAAAATTTAGAAATTCAGTATATTATTTTGTTATTTCAGTTTTAGTTTCAAGCACTTAGCTCTAATTTTTCATTACAAAAATTTTATTAATGTATTTAAGAGCCGATGTTTCAATCTTCAGATAAATTTTATATATAGAATAAAAATGGAAAATTTATCTTTGAAATGAAGTTATTCGACTATTGCAAAATCAGCCCTAAATGAAACAAGTGTTGTCATAAATTTATAAGTTTTTTGAATTGGTACCTATAAAAAAAAATAAAGTCGAGTGAATGAAAAGAAAAAAATACAATTTAAAGGCGAATAATTTTGTATATGAAAAATCTTGCACGCCTTTTAAGTAACAGCGGTGAACTTAAAAGTGCTCAGTAGTAATTAAAAACGTAGCTTAGCATAAAGTATGGCAATTGCTCAATGTCGAGTTCTCGGCTTTTGAAAATTTATTTCACCCCGAAAAGTTCTCACTACTTAATTACCTACTATGAATTTTATTTTCTCTGGGAAGCATTCACTAAATACTCAGAAAACTTTCAAATGACTCGATTGCTTTAAGAGCGAATGAAATTGAAGGAAAAGTTGTGAAATTGAACTTAGCAGTTTAGTAAGAGGACTATTTGGATAGATAGTCCTCAGTTACTGAGCTGTGGACTCTTTGAAGTAAACGGAAAACTGTATTTAATAGAGTTTGTGAGGACTTTAGTATGATGACTAAATATAAACAGAATTTAATCTGTTATAAATTTATCGTCTTTAGGGTTCCCTAGTAAAATAAGGAACCCTTATAGTTTCGCTATGTCCGTCCGTCCGTTTTTGAGACGAAGCAGAGGCTATTGATTGACATGGTTTACCGAGAAAGTTGGACATACAATCTGGAAAATCTTTTGTATTTATGGAAGCTCCCATTAACGTAAAGGGGGATGATTTTTTTTTGTAGTCTTTTCCACAATTAAAGGTTTCGTTGGGTAGGTCGCTTAAAAATACTACAGGTTGTCGGAAACTATTTTTTCGATTGACAGATTCATTGACGAAATATTAAGCTCTAAGCGAAAAGTATGCATGATAGCAGTAGAGAAAGTTAACGAGCTCGCGACTTGGGGCACTCCGACTCGAACAGGTTAGGTTTGAAGGGGATGGCGGGGCCTAAAATACCCCGCCATCCCCTTCGTGGTTATTTTTTTTAAACCACCCAGAAATAGGAGCCCCACAAAACGAGGCTTCGTCAACTGGGCCCGAATGAAAAGTTTATTAGACATTTTAAGCTTACGTGGAACAATTTTCGATATTTCGATACAATCGATAATTTTTTCGAAGTTTTGAAAATTGAAACTTTACTCGTAGGTATTTTAACTTTCAATGTGCAAATATGTACCCTTAATAAAATTTATATGTGCGATCCCTCGTAATTTGTGTCGACAACCTTAACTTTTTATTGTTTTGATTGATAAAACTAGTCAAAAGTAATTTTAACGAAATAAGTCAAGTTAAAACTATATATATATACATATATATTTTCAGTCAAAAGTACTTTTGACTAATTCTGCTAGTTAAAAGTACTTTTGACTGGTTTTGACATATATAACAAAGTTCAAAGGAAAACTATCTTATTTAAAAGTGTAACTTTGTAATCTTACCATAAAATTTGGTACTTTTTTTTTGTTATGGTTGACGGGTAACTACGGACCGGTTAGTTAATTATTATGATAACTTACAGATGTTTGTTTTAGTGGCTGTTATTGTAGCGGCATTAATGCCGCCACATGAAAAACTAAGAAGCAAAGTTCTCCGTGCGGTTTGAACATATACAACAGTCGAATATCAACTATCGGGCAGTCGACCACCAGACAGAAAAACCGTCTGGTTCGGAGGATCCTCCCCTTTTCGGTGGAGATGTGCGGGACTTTACTGTCTGTACCGCATACCTCCATACTGGTGACCCCGACGTGATGACGTTGGTCTCCATATTATAACGTCAAGATTAGAATTGGCGTGATGACTTGAAACTGTACTAAACTTTACAATGTTGAACCATATATGCACACATAGTTATAGTGAGTTCGAGAGCCTGCACCGGACGTACGCAAATATGGTCACTTACGAAAGCTTTTTACAAATTCTAGCGACGTTGAAACAAAATAACGTAATTTTCGTGTGTAGCATGAACGTAACCTCATTTCCTTATTGAGCTCACATAATTCGCTTCTCGTTGATGGAAACTTGTTTACAAAACAATCAGGAAACAACTATAATTAGACCGTTTCCGTGTAACGCAATTACCTCCTAAATCCTTATAGAACAACAAAATCCTTGAAGCGAGCGTCATCTCCACAGCTTATTTAACTTTACGTAAACGAAAATTTATCACTCACGTAGATGTAAGGTAGTAAACCTAAATTATTTACGTAACCTACACATTTTCAGCCACACCCACGCACCGAGATAATCCAAGTCTCCCCTTTCGTAGGGAATCTATTCTCGCGGGCTTAACTCTTATCTGTACGAGGGATGCGCAAGCAAAACAAATCAGCAACGACTCTTGATAGTCGGGAACAAGTTTTTCATTAATATTCTATTCATATTCAAATCCGATTCGACAGGCGTTATCGCGCGGTGTTCCAGAATTCGGATCACGCGCCTCCTCGTCTCGCGAACCACGAATATTATGGATATCGAAACTCCGTGATTGGCTATATTATCAACGCTAAACATGACGGTGTGATTTAAACATCCATTGTTTGTTCGTTTGTTTGTAGATTGTCCTGATTTGTGTCTGAAAGGGAGGGGAATTGTTTACGTGATAGAAGACAGTTCATGGTGTAATACTGCTTATCTTTATGTGTTCTTTTTGTATGCAAATGGGACCGTGCTAATTGTGTCGATACGAGGAGGTTGATAAGGTTTGAAGCCACTTCGTGTCAGGTCTAAGCTCAGAACCGCGTTAAAGTGAGCTTGAAGTATTTGATAAATGTGAAGCTGTTATTCAGTAAGTAACCAATTGACACGCGGTCTAAATAAAGTTTTTTTTTGTGAACACCACGAATGCAAGAAGTCAAAAACAGCTATATTAACTTTGAAATACTCGTACCTAATATTGCTTTTACATAGAGGGCTTGTGACTCAAACCTTTTTAAAGGGTAACAAAAACATGAATGGGAATTCTAAAGAATATGATATAGCTAATTTCTCATAGAAGTAAAGCAAAGAACATTTTATGAGGCCCATCGAGCGGAGACCCATTAAAGGGCTCTTTTATTTTTTTTATGCTGATGCTTTCATTTCGAGTTACGATCGTAAAGTATATTGCACATAGGGCCCTTATCAGGGGCATTTCAGCAATAGGTAAATGTAATATAATGATGAATTTACTGTAGATTCTTAGCATTATATAATACTGAGTGTAATTTAAAATTTGCTTTAGGCTGTTATTCCAATTAATCTATAGAAAAATTCGGACTAAGTATTGCTTGCTTAGCTGGCTGTAACTTGTCTAAAAGCTTTCACATGCAGGCTTGCAACAATAATGCGACAATCCTTTCAACACAAATAATTAACTTATACGAAAAATGGTCGTTGCATTGCTGTTACTAACAGAATTGCCTTTATAATTGATTTATTCAAACTAGACAAAACTGGACAAAATTGCTTCTTCAAACGATATCGAAATACATTTTCTGTCGGCCGGGAAATGTCCATCGTTATCTACACCAATAAATGAAACTTTCATCCACCTGCCAACCTGAAGCAATTTGATGTTACTGATTCGTGATGACGCTATCAATCGTAACACATTTGCTACCACATCATTCAAACCCATCCCGAAACGAAATTAACAAGTGAACCGCTAAATTTAAAGGTATTATCCAAGAATGTTCTCCCTAACATAGGGTTGGCAGTTTGCAGTACTTTCTTATGAAATACCTACCATGGCTGTTTTTGAAGTCTTCAAAACATTACCTGTTACTTTTCTCTATTCGTCAAAGCTAGATAACTTGCTATTATTCGAACCTATACTCAAAGTAACATTCATCCTAAGGATCGTCGAAAATAAGTAAAAAATGTATGGAATTAACTTTTGCTACTGTAATGTAATGTCGTTGTAATTTTGGCTGTCGCTATCGGCGATATACTGGAAGACGCAGCGTTGGAAGGCCTCCCACAAGGTGGACCAATGAGCTGGTGAGGGTCGCGGGTAGCCGGTGGATGAGAAACGCCCTGTGCGTTTCGCATCCATCGGCTACCGGTTGTTGTGGTGAAACTTGGGGGAGGCCTATATCCAGCAGTGCACGTCTTTCGGCTGCTATGATGATCGGCGATATAATAACACTTAATCTAGAGTCCCAGTACTTATTTTGAAATCGATCAAGTGCAAGTCGAACTTGCACATAACATCATCATCTGCCTAGCCTTTTCCCAACTATATTGGGGTCGGCTTCCAGTCAAACCGGATTCAGCTGAATACCAGTATTTTACGTGGAGCGGCTGCCTATCAGACCTCCACAACCCATTAACTGGGTAACACAGTACTCCTTGTCGGAACTCGCGCATAACCTTGGACATTTTTGTGACAGCTGGAAATTTAATACAGATGAAAAGATACACCCCTGTGACAGACTGACAGACAAACGGCCTAGAAATAGAATACCATTGGGAACCTTAAACATAAAACTCAATTCAATTCTTCAAATAAAAGAATAGCCGCCACTTTTCCTCAATCAGTCAGCCGTTGCAATAATCCTGAAGCAGCAGATATCTCAATTTAAATATGCCAACCCTACAGGCTGATATCGGTCGAATTCCAATGCCGTAAACCGTTCATGATTCATGTTTATTCAAGCGTTTTGCCGTTGTGGAGCATTTCGCTCGTAAACCTGTTTACTGACTTCGTAATTATAATCCTATGGATTTATAATCATCGCCTATTATTGATCTGATAGTCGAAATGGGGAATACAATTCCGTAAAGAGTTTTTGGTTTTTAAGCAAGGTTCAAATTAAGTATTTGCAAGGAACAAGATGTTGTTAATTAACGGTTTACGGAATCTACAATAAAANGGGAATACAATTCCGTAAAGAGTTTTTGGTTTTTAAGCAAGGTTCAAATTAAGTATTTGCAAGGAACAAGATGTTGTTAATTAACGGTTTACGGAATCTACAATAAAAATTGTTTAAAAGCTGTTCCAAGTTAGATGCCTGCATACCTAATAGCTTTGTTGACTGTACAATAAGTATGTTACGGTGTTTAGCCTAGACCCAGTAAGACGAAGCCGATTCTAAGATTGGTTGTTAGTTGGTAGAACGCCAAAGTTTCCTACAAGCACGGTAGTTGTAGCTTAACAGTATGTAACGAAATCCCTGTTGTTTCTTATAGGGATATTTTCAGAATCGATATCCGATGGTAGTATTTGGTGTCCAGGCAATTTTTTTTCCACTGCACTGCCAATATTTATTTCTGATATGTGCATTATAACTTTTTAAGCTTATGACATACTTACGTATGTGTGTACAATAATTGTCTACTCAGCACACTCACAACATAGTTTAAAAGTATTTGCAAGTTAGCTGCCTGCATACCAAATAGCTTTGTTGACTGTACCTACTTAAGACATTTTTGAATATTCATCAATTAAAAAAAAAACAAAACAAATACTTCATCATTAACATTTGGCAATTTGACTTTTAATTCTTGTGATATATATCAGCGGTGAAAGTTAAGCAAAAAAGAATTAGATTAACTCTGAAATGTGAAAAATCAGCAGTTCAATGACGATAATAAACTCGCGCTACTCGACCCACACACACCGTAATAGCTGTTATTTTTTCGTGACCTATCTTGGGACTGTTTAATCAGCTGTTTCGCGTTATAAATGCAAATATTGACTGAACGATTGTCAATGAATCAAGTCACTCTGTTGGATGAAAATTCTAACTTCATTTAAAAACAAAATAACGTACTAACGGCGTACTAAACTGCAATTAAATGACAAATGTGCATTTAGTAATAAGCAAGCGAGTAAATGTAGCGTCTACTGGGATTGTGGACCGGCGAAGATAAATGGAATGAATGCCGCTCTGGAGGGTTGTTCTTGACGGCCATATGAAATTATTGCAAACGCTTATTTTGGGAACGAAACTGTCTTTGCGAGTTTTTTTGAAGTGTTTATTCAAGAAAATTACAAATGCGTCATGGACACACAGAAAAGTGCCGGGACTCGTGCGCAGCGTTGCTAACCTGTGAGAAATTCCCCAAACTTTTTCGGCAACTTTTTCCCTCACCAATGGTAAATAATATTATTTTATTCAAAGTTACTCTAAAAAATACATAAGCAATGGTTCTTAATTGTAATATTAAATCGGACGGCTGAATGTATTTGGTTGAAAACCGTCATCTCTTGCGGCGCTCAGCGTCACGTCCGAAACTCGTCTTTTCTATATGTTTTAAAAAGTCGCGACGGCGCCCCGTCTGCGCCCTGTCAGCGCCCCGTCCTCGTCTTACGTCTTTTCTGTGTGTCCAGCGCCTTATAGGTTGCGATCATAGCGCGAGTACGAGTCCGTCGCGATCGTTTGTTAGGAAAACCCAAATGCGTCGTCGCGCCAAAAGCTTCCGGTTTTACCGAACAAATGTTCACGTCGATCGCTTTCTATTAAGTCGAAGTTGCGTCGGTTACATACAAAGACTTACTCTTTGGTTACATATAATATCTAAAAGTATTCAAATTATTTTCGAGATAACTACGGTTGATTCAGATATGTTCATAACGTATATTGGTCGACTTAAGTACTGTTTTACTTACTTAATTTTGATGAAACTAAAAGTAATCGCACTAACGAACGATTAATGTAATGATTTTTTGAGGTACCTATTGGATATTTCAACTAGGTATGTATGAAATACCTAATGGACGACTCGCTTACAGTTGCGCGATGGATTGATTCAAAACATTAAAAAGTTTAATGTCGATATATATTAAAATTTTCGATGTTCTGAACCTTTTTTTTTATTTCGGGGGGAAACCTTCAAAAGGCGCCTGGTCTTTTGGGGTAAAGACCAGGGAGTGTGGGATTTTTACCTCACTAAAACCACCCCGGTGATCACCATCCGCACATAGAAGGGGCTCCGTTACCTCTTAAAAGACTACTCCGGAACCCCCTCTGTGCAACGCCTGTTAGGGCACATCCCTGGGGAGACTGTAAAGGGGTCTCCCCTTAGCCTCGCTGTGCACGGCAGCACGTGATCACTGTGCCACCGCCTTTCCTAGGATCACTGGGTTGGCGGACAGAGTCCCCACTCTGAGCGCCCGCGACCCTGGAGACCCACCTGCCGTTAATGATGCAGGCGGGGTTTCGGCGTTTAGGCGTTGAGGCGGTTGCCTCACCAACGCCTCCTTCTCCGAGCAGGATCAGCCCTCTCACGATCTCGCTCGGCGGCCTCCTTCTGGACCATCACGGCTTCACAGGAAGCGGCCATTTCCCTCCAATTTTCCTTGCGCAAAAATTGCGGTTGCTGTAGCCGCCCGCACCACCGCTCGAGCGCGTGTCGCCGTTCCTGCCGCCTCAGCCTTACTAAAGCAATTCCTGGCACGCTATTGCCACTATCTATCTATCTATCTATTGGGGTATGGTTTCCGCACTTAGTCCTGATGTTGGACCA